>MCJB01021225.1:56469-134952 GCA_002018475.1 Nicotiana obtusifolia
CCCCCCCCCTCCCAATTTCTCTTTTGAAATCATCAACCAAATGCCAAAAACGAGGAAAGATTCTTGAAATATATTCAAAAGCGAGTTAAGAATGCTTACCCCAATTCACGTGGTGAAATTCCTCTCCCAAGTCGCCCAAACCGAGCTCCAAAATCCGAAAATGATGAAAAATTACCAACTCCCCGAAATATATGTTCTGCCCAGGCATATTTGCATTTGCAAACAGATTTTACGCTTCTGCGGCGTTGCTTGTGCGACAAAACTTGTGCTTCTGCGGACAATCACTTGAATTCGCCTATTGCATTTGCATAAGAAATTCCACTTCTGCGCACACAAAGGTGCGAGCGCTGCTTTTGCTGATGCGACGGATCACGCTTCAGCAATGTCGCGAGTGCGGAACAAATTCCGCTTCTACGGCTTTCATGCCCAGCTGCCCTTTTTGCTTCTTCAAAGGAAAACCCTGCAGCTGCGAAGTCGCCCATGCAACCAATTGACCACAGATGCGGCCACACCAGAATCAGCAGTCTTAGCCAATTGCACCATGCGACGAAATGGTCCAAATGTCTGAAACTCACCCGAGCCCCTCGGGACCCCGTCTAAATATACTAAAAGTCCCATAACATAATACAGACCTAGTTGAGGCCTCAGATCACACATAACAATATCGAAACGATGAATTGCACCTCAATTTAAAATTGAATGAACTTTGAATTTCCAACTTCCAAAACATGCACCGAAACATATCAAATCAACCCAGAATATTTTGCACACAAGTCCCAAATGAAATAACGTAGCTATTCCAATTCTTGGAACCAGAATTCAAATTTGACAGCCTCAAAGTCACCTCTCAGTTAAACTTATGAACTTTTCAAACTTTCAAATTTTCAACTTTAGTCAGTTAGTGCCGAAACCTTCTACAATTATCCAAATGCAAATCCGGGAATACGCCAGAGTCCAAAATCACCATCCGAATCTAACAGAACCATCAAAACTCCGTTCTGAGGTCAAGTTCACGATAGTCAAACTTGGCCAACGCTTTCAACTTCAAGCTTCAAAAATAAAATTCATTCTCCCAAATCAATTTCGAATAAACTGAAAACCAAAACCGATGATTTACCTAAGTCATAATACATTATACAGAGCTACCCATGCCCTCAACTACCGAGTGAAGTGCACAATGCTCAAAACGGCTAGTCGGGTCGTTACAAAGGGTAGATTCGGACTATCCATCACCTCACGAGTCGATATATATGATTAGTTTCAAAATCCGAGTCCAAATCGGCTCTCAAAAATCAAATTCTTATATTTCAAAAACTTGACAAAGTTTTACAAATTTTCATTTTGATTCACATGATTTTGATGTCAAAACCTAAAATACATCGATGGAATATGATTGCAAATATATTAGAATCACTTACCCATAGCTTGTAGATGAAAATCCCCTCTCCAAATAACCTCCTACTGAGTCTAGGAGTTCGAAAATGAGAGAATATGACATGAAATCCCGACTTTCAACCCTTTTGATCAGCTGCAGGAGTTGTAATTGCGACATGGGTTTGCAATTGCGAATCCTCGCAATTGCGAACCCTTGCAATTGTGAAGTATTCCTTGCAAATGCAGCCACTGTCAGTCCTATAAGGAGTCCGCACTTGCGACTCTGACTTCGCATTTGCAAAGTCTTTCTCTATCGCGAATGCGACTGTTTTGTCGCAAATGCGAACTAGCCCTCTACCTAAGCTTCGTCGAAATTGCGAGCCAGGTATCGCAATTGTGATACCTGACACCCCCTGCTAAGCTCACAATTGCGAACCTGGTGTTCGCAAATGCGATACTAGAGGCACCAGACACTAGTTTTTCGTATTTTAAGTTTAAAACCTTCTGAAACATGTCCGAAATTCATCCGAGCCCTCGGGGCTCCCAACCAAACATCCACACCTGTCTAAAAATATCATACGAACTTCCTCGTGTGATCAAAACATCAAAATTACATATAAATTACGAATCCAACACTAAAATGCATTGATTTCAAAGTAAAGTTCAACAATCTCTAGAATTACAACTAAACGTTCGAATCCTATCAAATCAACTCCAAATGATATTAAATTTTGCAGACATGTTAAAAATTGCATAAAGGACCTATTCCAAGTCCCAAATTCAAATTCCAAGCTCCATAGCTAAAAGTAAACCCACGGTCAAACTTTTCAACTTCAAATTGCCAAGTTTCGGCAAAACAACACAAATCAACCGACGGACTTCCGAAATCAATTCCACGCATACGCCCATGTCCAAAATCACGATAAAAAGCTATTGGAGCCATCAAAACACCGTTTCGGCGTCGTTTTCACAAAAGTCAAAGTTTGGTTAACATTTCTAACTTAGGCTTTATCAAAGGGTCTGAATCAACCTGAAAGCTTCCCAGAATGAAACTAATTAACCCTATAAGTCATAAAATCGTAAGCATACATGTGTGAAGCATAAAAATGGGTAACGGGGAACAATTACATAAAACAATCAGTTGGGTCGTTACATTCTCCCCCTCTTAAAACAAACGTTCCTCCTCGAACGTACATAAGGACATACATGAAGTGATGAATAGATTAGGATAATGACTTCGCATGTCGTGCTTAGTCTCCTAGGTCACCTCCTCGACCGATTGACCCCTCCACTGAACTTTCATTGAAGCTATATTCTTTGATCTCAGCTTCCAGATCTGCCTGTCCAAGATAGCCACTGGCTCCTCAATATATGTCAAATCCTTGCCCAATTGGACTGATATGAAGTCTAAAGCATGAGACGATCACCATAATACCTCCGGAGCATAGAAACAAGGAACATCGGATGAACCACAAACAAACTAGGTGGCAATGCAAGCTTATAGGCCACCTCACCAATCCTCTCAAAGATCTCAAAACGTTTGATATACCTAGTGTTGCACCCTATTTTGCACAAGTCAAAATAATGTACAACTTATAGTACTCTACAAGGTTAGTTAAAGTTTAGAGTCGCCACCTAATATTTAAAGTACATTAGGACACCTATATTACACTATATAATGTACATTTCGACTATGGTTTACGAAACCATTAAGATTCTGAGTAAGGGTTCAAGTTATCTTGAGGCGAATGTGTTAGGCATCCCTCAAGATCCACAACATGTGGTTCCTGTGGACTCGATTAAATAAGAGGGGAGGTTCAAGTAAATACTCATTACTATTCACAAAGAATTCAAATAAGAGGTTAATTAATATTTACCCAAATGAATAATTGAATACATAATAGATCACATGCAAATAAAGTATGTTATTAACTTTGTGTCTTGAACAACGAAATGATTAAGGTATATCAAATCGTATAGAATATATGAAGTATCCAAAGAGTTATGTTTTGAAAAAATAGACTAAGTGTTAAAATTATTAAGACAAAGAATGATTAAATATGTAACAAAGTACCGGAGTATGAAAAGTATTAAAAATATATTAAAAAATCATATCGTAGTGTGAGTTGAATAATATAAAAGAATGGTGCTTAAAGAATACATGTTGGCTCAAAGTATTTAAACAAAGATTTGAATTTCACAAGAATAAAATTAAAAGAATCTACTTATGATTTGAAGGCGAAAACTTTGAATGAGTGATTAAAGTATGAGATATCATGCATTAACGAGTAAAGTGAAAAGAAAAGAATGATTATTTGCATATGATTAATTTGACCAAAGAAACAAAGTGTGAAATATTAGCATGAATGATTATTTCCATATGATTAATTTGACCAAAGAAACAAAGTGTGAAATATTAGCATGAATGAGTAAGTATGAAAGGAATGAAAATATAAGATATTATGTAGTGACATGTGGAATGTTAAATTAACAAAAAAAAATATCAATTAAAGGATACACTTTGGAAAATTTTGATTTATGTGCAAAGATTAACTATTTAAGTGAAAAGTTAGAAATAGAAATTTACTCTAAATGATTGATAAGAATGGAAAAGAATAATCTTTGAACAATCTTAGTGAATAATGGATAAACTAAAAGAATTTCACGCAAAAAAATTAATTATCATTCAATGAGTAACTAAAGGCCATCTCTCGAGTCATGGTATTGAAACACAAATTATGTAACCCAAGCCCAAATTACTACAAGGCCAAGTCTCTCAAAGAAAAGCACAACAATTCAATTATAATGTCTTACAAATTATGTCTACCAGAAGCACATTAATTGAAGAATCACTCACATACAAAGAGGTTCCGAAAGCATGCTAGTAAAACTCTATGAAAATAATTTATTTTTATTTTTATGGAAGGAGATGGCATGTTTTTATCTTATGTATATGCAACCAACCTAACCGATTATGTGTATGTCAGTCCTAATTAATCACATAAGTAAAAATATATTTAACATCCTAAATATGTATATGTAAACTTACCAAATTATATAATGCACAATATTCCAAGTTAACTAAATTATTAACTAGATGCAGCTCATCCTAAGTGTTGGCAAGTATGCAAATATTAAGTAAACTAACAAATACGATATCTATCTATGATTTTACTATACTTATGTTTTGTACATCCAAGAACGGGAAGTACGAAGCGGGGAATTTGATAGGGTTTGTCTTTGTCTTCGAGCGTCATCTTTCTAAAATATTTCAGATAAAGTACCTCGCAAGATAAGAAAAGTGAAATTATTAGCGAAATAATGTAAACTAAAAGGCAAACTAAAAAAATGGCGTGTTTTTGAAATACTTTTTGTTTATAAATATTTTTTGGAAAATTGTTCTTGAAAAGAATTTAAAAAATATTTTTGTTTTCTTGAATGATCGTTTGAAAATAGTTTGAAAATGTTTATTGGGAAATTATTTTTTAAATATAGTTTTGAAAAATAATATAGGAGGCTCAGATATATGTAATATCCGATATCTGTCAAGACATAAGAATGGGAACTGCCTCGGTAGAACCTCCGGTGCCCAACCGTGTCGCCTCACATAGGTTGTTGGTTCTTGTTCTCGTCTTTTCTTTTCCCGATGTTTATCATCATCACCTCGTTATTTAGGGCCCAGTCCGAGGGTCATTTGGAGCGCGGTGGCCTCAATAACTTGGATGTTATTTTCTCATCGACCTTTACTCTTACACTGCCAAAATCAATGGCATTTAACCAGCGCAATATCAGTTCTGAAAAATCAGCAATACCCAATATACCAAAACCAAAATCAATCAATAATTTCCAGCAGATGTACGACAAACGGATGGAACCAAACTTTAACAGTTATAACAACACATTCCAAAGCTTTTAGGGACATGACCATTTGAGATCAGGAGCTAGGGCCAAATTTATCTCAAACGAAACTATCAAATTTGTACCAACAACATAGAACAACAACCCTGCAATCAGTGGCGATTCAGATGAAACAAAGAATGCAAATAATAAAAAAAATGGCCTGGTAAGCAAAACAAGCAGTGGCCAAAGGGCATAACAAAAATTGCACCAACATCAATTAACCCCACGAAAATGGAGACTGATATCGAGTCTCAAACAAGTGCCGCTGGTCAACAAACAAAATGCAATGGAGGCCGAAAAAATTTCCTGGCGCGTTCTGCTAAGATCCAAATAGCAAGCAAACTATTTTTTAGGTCTAGATTCTTACATAACAACATATAAATATGCAAAAAAAAAAAGAGATGAGGAATGAGGCAGCAACAGTAGTGTGGTGGGAAAGCAAAAAGTAGTGGAGTCGCCGCCTGGCCGGTCACCACCTATGGCGGTGGCGACTGTTAATAACACATGGATAGGGAGCCGATGGAAGTGGGGCTGGCGGTTGAAGCACTCTCGCAGGAATTTAAGCGACCGACAGATTCCTCTCAACAGAGAGAGAGATGAGAGAAGACCCCTTTGGAGGGAGTGCAACTGTTCTCATGAGAGAAGATGAGGGAGATGGCTGCTCTTTTTTTTGCGAATGAGAGAAGAGAGAATTTTGGAGAGGGAGATATGAGTGGGGCGGTTGATAATTGAGAAGTGAGGAGTGTTATTAGGATTTTGTGTTATAAAGATCCGATCCTCTATAAGTGCGATGGGGTTGTGTAGTGCATATATATTTGTATATGTGTAAAGATATGTGGACATAATTTAAGTAAAGAATAAATATAAAATGAAAAGAAAAACATATGGTCAAAAGGTAAAGAATGTCATGTCACATCGGAGTCACATCAAGGTCACATCAAGTAACTTATCACATCACGTATGTTGTCACGTCAGATGTTGACGAGACATTGTCTCTAACTATATTTGATCCGTATTTTTAAAAAAATTCTACCGGCTTTCTTATAATTAGTAGCATGTGCTTTAAGTTAGAAAATAATTATTTAATTAAAAGATCTTGTATCATTTATTTAAAATATAATTATTACAATTGTGTCATAGTAATTATTATTATATTTTTTTTAAAAAGACAATAATTTGATAGAATATCCTAACATTTGAAGAATAGGACAATTATCAATAAATTGTTTGAAATTTATAAAAATGCACAAAATGATAGTATTTAAATAATTGCAATAAAATGATAGAAATTCTCATATTTTGTAAAAATAGGAATTATTATCAATAAAATGCATTAAAGCTAAATAATGTGCAAAAACTATATTTTTATCATTTTAACTAGAAAGCCGCCAAAATTGACTGTCAACAACATCTCCTCTTTGAACGGAGATGATGTATGAGTCTCCGGGCAAAAGAATTGACACCACACTCAATTATGACCCGACATTACAGAGTGGGGAGATTGAACTCGGGTATTTGAGTTGCCTACATATCTCGGGTTGCACAAGAACCAGGTTGCGTGTACTTTTGGAATGATTGAGTAGTATTTATGAATCGTAGCCTCTAGGAGTGGAAGACAAATGCTCGAGGACGAAGAGGTTCATGTGATCCTGACATTGCTTCCGAAATGGCCCAGTGTCGGATTGTGATAACACTGGGACGTGGGTGTTGGATGACTGATGAATTGACTGAATGGACTTTGATGTGGATGCGATAGTAAGGGTTGTGTACTGTTCCGTATAGGAGCATTGTTAGTACGAAACTGGGTACCATTCCATTTAGGAGCACTGAAAGAAAAGTAAAATGACGGGCTGTTTACCGTTCCGTATAGGAGCTTAGTTAGTACGGGGCTGGGTACCGTTCCGTTTAGGAGCACTGACGTGAAAGTAAAATCTCCACATGATGGAGAGATAAGAAAGTAAATTTCCGCACGATGGGAGTGACAAGAATTGAAGCCTCCACAAGATGAGAGCATTTTTTTATTTTTTGAAAAATGAGATTAAACTCGGGGAGGGTCCTTGATTGATGATTTTTGATTTTTGAAAATAAGATTGAACCTAAAAAGGGAACTTGACTGATGATTTTTTTTTTTTTTGAAAAATAAGACTGAACCCGAAGATTGCCTACGTATCTCGTCGAAACGAAAATCAGGTCAGTCATAGTTCGGGAAGGTTAGAGATAAAGGGGAAATGTTTTGGATTCTAAATTTCCTCAAGAAAAGAGGATGATATTTTTTCGATTTTGGTTTTGATGTTTCGTGGAGAGACTTTAGGAGAAGAACAGAGGAAGGTATACATTTTTTTTTATTTTTTGGAGATGATCCTTTCATAAGGATTTCCAGTCAACAGTGACCCAAGTGGCTAGACTTGACCGATTCATCCAGTTAAGGACGAGAAAAATCGGACCCATTATAGGTTGCCTACGCTTCTTCACATGAGGCCAAGAATCAGGCACACATAGTTCGTGAAGATTGGGGATAGAGGAAGATATTTTGGATTTTTTTTGAATTCCCTCAAGGAGTAATTATGCAGGGATATGTTTTTGGATTTTTATTTTCCTTTGATGTTTACAGGAAGACTTTGAAGCAACAAGGAAAGATATATACATTTTTTTATTTATTCGGAGATGATCCTTTTGCAAGGATCTTCGGTCAACTGTGATCCAAGTGGCCAGACTCGACCAACTCGTCCAATTAAGGATGAGAAAGACCGGACCCATGATGGATTGCATACGTATCTCGACACGAGGTAAAGAATTAGGCGCGTGTAGTTCGTGAAGGTTGGAGGGTATGAGTGTATGGTTTTCAACACTTCTTTACTCTCCTATTTCAAAGATTGCAACTAACTATATTAATTGCATCATAGATATGTATAATGTCACGACCCAAACTGGAGGGCCATACCTTCTGAGCACCAACGCACATTTTATCTAACCTTTCTTATTATCTATAAGGGCTGACGATCAATGTGAATGGTAGACATGAATCCTAAACAACCAACATTGACAGATAATGGCATGAACATATGTAACATGGGCCGACAAGGCTGTCATGAAGCTATGTATAAGGTACAAGCTGACAAGCTGCCATGAGAGACTATACAATAAAATTTAGTCGACAAGGCAATCCAAACTATATATGAGTCGACACCTGTCTATGAGCCTCTAAAGGAACATAAGTGCTGTAACATTGCCGGAATAGGGCCCTTACATACCTAACATCTATAACAAAAATTCATACCAAGACCATGGCAAGTACGGAGAAGGGATCTCGCTAATAACCACTGAACTGGACAGCCTACTATGGTGGGGGAGCTTCGCCTACCTGTCTATCAGGACTTGCAGCACGACATGCAGCTTCCACAAATAAAAAATACATCAGTACGAATAAAGTAATAAGTATGTAAAGCGGGAAAGCATAAGCAAGAACAGTAACGTAAACAGGGACAGAGAATATACAACCTGTAACATCTAGGTGCCTCTGAGGGCTACTGACATGAAATGCATGATATATATATCTGTATATACCTATCTATATATATATATACACACACACACACACACACATACATATATAAACTTTTAAAATATAGGTCTCTGTGAGCATCATCATCATCATATCGTACCCAGCCATAATAGGCTCGGTAAAAACGTACCCGGCCATCATATGGCTCGGTCGAATCATACCCGACCACGTGGAGCTTGGTAAAACCCAACTAATCAGCGGTTGCACAATAGGTGCCGTACCCAGCCGACTATAGTACGGCATGGTAGAGTATAATAGATACATATATATGATGCGTGATGGACTCATTGGAATCACATTTTTGAGCCTTTCAGAGTTACGTAAGGCCAGTATCCTTCGTACACGTTATTAGGACTAACTCTTTATCAAGAATCTTATAAGAATCAGGAAGTACAAACAACATTGATAACATAAGAATAAGAGAAATAACATCAACCTCTGTCGATCCATAAGAAGGGAAACAATGTAAGTATTGCTAGCTTCTAAGAGTGGAGTATCTTTGGAAGCTCGTTCATTATATTATGTACCATCAGAGTAGTGCAAAAGAAGGAAAAGGATAGCCTCACATACCTTGTATATACCGCCCAACCTCAATCTATGCAAATGTCACGAATCATTAGCCTATAATAAGAGAAATAACACTATCGTTATCGCTTAAGCGTCATAACTGTTATGTATTGACCGCAACCTATTTTACGATGAAACGGACAGTACCTCCCGTATTTATATGACTTCTCACAAGTTAAAACAATCACCAAACAGCCCAAACAACATCAATAATAATCATATTGAGCCTCCCAAAATAGTCCACCAACCAACAATATTACTAACAACCAACCACTTAAACCAACCTTGCACACGAGCTGGAATAAAACAAAAATCAACAACAACAAGAAGAACAAGAAATTTTCTAGCGCCACGGGATTCCGGACACTTGATTTGTGTTGTTTTCCCTTTGTTTTGGTCTTGGATTATGAGAGAACCTTGAGAGAGCATTTTTAGGGTTATGAGATCTGAATATACTGAAAATGAATGACTTAAAACGTGGTTGAAGCGTGTTATATATATCCATATATCTCAACCACCTATGTGGGCTCCATAGAGAGCTGCTTGGCGCGGTCTTGCGAAAACGTGAATATCTCTTTACTCCGAGATCGTATCGACGAACGGTTTAACCCGTTGGAAAATAGACTATAAATCTTCAATTTGGTGGGTAGGTTACCCGTAATTCCGAGTAAGTTGGGAGAAAATATTAGTGACAATTTGACCTAAAGTTTAAGTAAAATTATGAACATAAGTTGCGACAACTTTTGCCGACTTTGTTTCATAACTTGTTTGACATCAAGACTTATGATACGAATATTATATGACTCAAATACCTTAAAACACGACCTCTTGGGAATACTAAGCACCTATAGTTTTACCCGAAAATACGAGTTACAGCATCCTTGAGCGTTTAACTTTTAATACTTGTAACCACTCTTATACACCCTTGTATAATTTAAGACCAATAGGATTAACTTCTTATCATCTCAAATATAATCTCTTCTCAGATTTACGTCGACTAACTTACGGTGTGAACCAACGTACGAATATAGGTTGTAATACCTTCCCCCCTTAGGAACATTCATCCTCGAATGTATGGGGAGTCTAACTCATTATGGATTCCGACGGAAATTTCCAGCTGAGTTTCCCCTATAAAATGGATACTAGCCAAACTTGCAAGCAGTTAAACCCAAGCTATGGCCTTACAAGGCTATACAAAGCATTATGGATATGTGCATTATCTGCATATCACCATTTTGTATTAAGAAAGAGTATTCTCAAGCTATTGCTTACCTCATAGAGTTGTTTCACCTTCTAATGCTTCCTGCATTCCCCCAGCATCCTCGTTATCTTCAATCTAGAACAGGTATGGGTATTTAGACTTCATATCCTCTTCTGCTTCCCATGTCATTTCTTCCATATTCTTGTTCCTCCACAATACTTTGACGGAAGTTACATCCTTTGATCTCAGCTTGCGGACTTGTTGATCTAATATAGCAACTGGCACTTCATCATATGATAGATCCTCTGTTGCTTGTACATCTTTGATAGGGATGACCCAGGAAGGGTCTCCAATACATTTCCTCAACATAGATACATGGAATACCGGGTGGACAAATTCCAATTCATATGGCAATTATAACTCATAAGCAACATGTCCAATTCGTCGAAGAATTTTTTACGGCCCGATATACCGCGGACTCAGCTTACCCTTCTTCCCAAAATGCATAACACCCTTCATCGGCGAGATCCTTAGGAAAACCCAATCACCAACTTCAAATTCCAAATCACAACGTCGGACATCGGAATAAGATTTTTGCATGCTTTGCGCCGTCCTCAGTCACTCTTGTATCACTTTAACCTTCTCAATGGCTTGGTGATCAAATCTAGCCCACATAATTCTATCTTACCGATGTCGAACCATCCAACTGTGATCTATATCTCCTCCCGTACAGTGCCTCGTATGGGGCCATTTAAATACTAGAACAATAGCTATTATTGTAGGCAAATTCTATGAGTGCTAGATGATCTTCCCAATTCCCTTTGAAATCTAGAACACATGCTTGTAGCATATCTTCAAGTGTCTGAATGGTACATTCAGCCTATCCGTGAATTTGCGAATGGAATGCAGTGCTAAGATTCACTTGTGTGCCTAAACCCTTTTGAAAAGATCTCCAAAAGTTAGCCGTAAATTGAGCTCCTCGGTCTAATATAATAGATACTGACACACATGGCCTAACAATATCCTTGATATACAACTTTGCATAATCTTGAGCCGTGTAAGTTGTCTTAACTAGCAGAAAATGGGCACATTTTGTAAGTTGATCAAATATCACCTAGATGGAGTAAAACTTATGATAAGAGCGAGGTAATCCAATAATGAAGTCCATATTAATCACCTTCCATTTCCAGGTCGGAATCTCTATATTCTGAATCAATCCACCGAGTTTGTGATGCCCGATCTTTACTTGTTGACAATTAGGACACTGGGCTACAAATTCTGCATTAGACTTTTTCATGTTATCCCACCAATACTGCTCTTTGACGTCATGATACATCTTTGCTAAGTCGGGATGGATGGAATATTGGGACTGATGAATCTCAAACATAATCTTCTCTCGCAACTCCACCACATTAGGCACACATAATCGACCCTGGTATCTCAGTGCCCTATCTCTTCTGATCTCGAAAGCCGTAATTTTACACTGCTGAATGCCCTCCCTCAATCGTACTAAGGTAGTATCTTCATATTCCCGTGCTTTTACCTCGACTACCAAAGATGATTCTGATGTATTCTGTACAATAACACCTCCGTCATCAGAGTCTAACAATCTGATTCTCATATTGGCTAGCTGATGAAGCTCTTTAGTCAACCCTTGTCTACCTGCCTCAAGGTGTACTAAGCTTCCCATTGACTTACGACTGAGAGCGTCTGTCACAATATCGGTTTTACCGAGATGGTATAATATCTCGACATCATAATTTTTCAGTAATTTAAGCCACCTACGCTGCCTCAAATTCAACATCTTCTGCTTGAAGATGTATTGTAAGCTCTTGTGATTTGTGTAGATGTCAACATGGACGTTGTATAAGTAGTGCCGCCATATCATCAAAGCATATATTACTGCAACCAATTCCAAATCATGAGTCGGGTAATTCTTTTCATGCTTCTTCAATTGTCTTGATGCATAAGCAATCACCTTCCCATGTTGCATCAATACGCACCCCAAACCTATACCTGAGGCATCACAATATACCACAAAACCTTCTGTTCCTTTTGGGAGAGTAAGCACTGGCGCGGATGTCAATCAATTCTTTAGCTCCTGAAAACTATGTTCAAAAGCGTCAGACCACTGGAACTTGGTAGCTTTATGTGTAAACTTAGTTAATGGTGCTGACAGAGAGGAAAACCCTTCTACAAACCGCCTATAATATCCTACTAGCCCTAGGAAGCTGCAAACTTCTGACAGTGTTGTAGGTCTCGGCCGATTCTTCACTGCACCGATCTTCCGAGAGTTGACACTAACCTTCGTTTGATATCACATGGCTAAGAAATGCTGCTGAGTTTAGCAAAAATTCACATTTGGAGAGCTTAGAATATAATTTAAGATCCTGAAGGGTCTGTTATACTATCCGCAAGTGGCCCGCATTTTCCGCCTCTGAACGAGAATACACCAGAATGACATCATTGAATACGATCAGGAGCAAATCAAGATAGGGCCTGAGTACTCTATTCGTGAGATCCATAAAAGCTGTTGGGGCATTTGTTAGCCCGAACGACATCACCAAGAACTCAAAGTGCCTATATCTTGTCCGGAAGGCCGTCTTTGGAATATCCTTCTCCTTAACCCTCACATGATGATACCCTGAACATAAGTCAATCTTGGAGAAATACTTGGCCCCTTGGAGTTGGTCAAACAGGTCGTCAATTCTTGGAATTGGATTCTTGTTCCTTATAGTACACTTATTCAACTATCGATAATCGATACACATCCTTAACGACCCGTCTTTCTTTCGCACGAACAAGACTGGCGCACGCCAAGTTGAAGTGCTAGGCCTAATGAAGCCCTTATCCAGCAAGTCCTTCAACTGCACCTTCAACTCTCGCAACTCTATTGGGGCCATCCTATATGGAGGGATAGATATCGGTTGAGTGTCAGGCAACACATCAATGCTAAACTCAATCTCCCTTTCAGGAGGAAGGCCTGGGAGTTCATCTGGGATAACATCTGGAAATTCATTGACCACGGGGATTGATTGTAGAGTAGGCGGCTTCGCCTCTGCATCCCCAACGCGAACGAGATGATAAATGTAACCTTTTAAGATCATATTCCTTGCCTTAAGATAGGAAATAAACCTACCTTTTGGCGTAGCAATGTTCCCCTTCCATTCGATGACGGGTTCACCAGGAAACTGAAACCTAACCATCTCCGTACAACAATCAACATTTGCATAACAGGACGCCAACCAGTCTATTCCCACTATCACATCGAAATCAACCATTTCTAACTCAAATAAAATTGCCGAGGTTTGACGAATTCAAATCATCACTATGCAACATCTATATACCCTTCTAGCATTCCTAAAATCAACTATCGGAGTGGATACTGCAAGTGGTTTACTTATCAATTTAGGTTCAACGCCAAACTTATTATCCAAAAAGGGGGTCTTATATGATAATGTAGATCCCGGATCAATCAATGCATATACATCATAAGAAAACACAGCAAATACACCTGTAACAATATCCGGAGGTGACTCGAGATCCTGTCGACTTACTAGAGCATAGGTTCTATTTTGAGTACCACTCGAACTCGGCACTGCACCTCTTCCTCTACCGTGACCCGTCGACTGCTGAAAACCCCGTGTTGGAGGTCGAACTGATGAGGAAGAACCACACACAGATCCAGTTGGCTGAACCACCACCTTCTTTGTTAGGTCAATGCCGCATCATATGGCCAGGTTGTTCGCAAGAATAGCACGCATCGGAACCTCGACGGCACAGTCCAAAGTGGGCCTTGCCGCAATGATCACAACGAGGTGTTGGGGGTTCTGACTAGTATCCCTATAGCCCATTGCCCGTGATCTCTGACATGAATCAAAATAGGTAAATCGATCATACCGAGGCCTCTAAAACTGTGAAGGAGCACTAGCTACAAGTGGCACCGAACTCCTCGAAGACTGGGGCTTCTTATGTTGGCCCCTATCTTGCTCCCTATCTGCCCTTTACTGGCGCTTACGATCCTCTAATATTTGGGCATAAGCCTGTATACAGGAAATATCTATGCCCTCTACCAAGGAGGCTTTCGTGCACTCATTTATTAGATGTGGTCCCTACCCGTTACCGAACATATGCACCATATCGCTCATCTCGGCCACCATATGGGGAGCATACCTTGCTAAAGAATCAAACTGCATACTATACTCTCGCACGCTCATATTACCAAATTGAAGTTTCAAGAACTTATCAACTCTAACTCGTTGTATTTCAACTGGCAAGTAGTGATGAAGAAAGGCCTTAGAAAATTCCTTCCAGACAGCGGGAGGAGTGTTCGGACCAGTGGATCTCTCCCAACTATCATACCAGAAAACTGCTAAATCCCGTAACTGATAAGAAGCCAACTCTACTGCCTTTGTATCACTAGCATGCATAACCCACAGTGTACGAAGAACTTGATCAATAAAAGTTTGTAGGTCCTTCTTGGGGTCTGATTCGGTAAACACTGAAGGGTCTAGATTAATAAAATCACGAACTCTCGCACTAACCGGTTTATTAGCAGCACCGGTATTCTGCTTCAGAGCCTGAGCAGCTACCAAGCTAGTCAACAACTGCACCACACTTTGTATATCCTAGTCTGTAGTTTCAGACGGAGGAACTGGAGGTGCTGGGTGCCTCCTAATATCCTTTTTGGAGACGGAGTAGATGAGGTATGAGACGACATCTCACTCTGAGCCTCACTTTGGCCTTCTCTGGCTGGAGTCACCTAACTGGTACCCTCTCCCACAGCTGTATCAAGCCGTCTACTAATCGCTTGCTTCCTAGTTAAATGGGTCGTCTTGGTCAGAATCGCTGAAAGAAAACAAGGTGAATATTATAGATGAACGCTTACGACTCAAATATATGCACGATCTAGATTCAGGAAGAAGGTAACAACCCTAAATGTCATGTAGCTTTCTGATTCTAAATATGGCGTGCTACATATCCATAATCAAGACTCTACTAGACACGGCTTAGAGACAATCCCTAGGACATACTTGCTCTGATACCAAGTTTGTCGCGACCCAAACTGGAGGGCCATGACTTGCACCCGGGCCATACCTGCCGAGCACCAACGCACATTTTATCTAACCTTTCTTATTATCTTTAAGGGCCGACGAGATCAATATAAATGGTAGACATGAATCCTAAACAACCAGCAATGACAGATAATGGCATGAACATATATAACATGGGCCGACAAGGCTGTCTTGAAGCTATATATAAGGTACGAGCTGACAAGCTGCCATGAGAGACTATACAACAAAAATCAGTCGACAAGGCAATCAAAACTATACATGAGTCGGCACCTGTCTATTAGCCTCTAAAGGAATATAAGTGCTACAACATTGCCGGAACAGGGCCCCTACATACCCATAAAGTCTATAACAAAAATGCATACCAAGACCGTGGCAAGTCTGGAGATGGAATCTCGCCAATAACCGCTGAACTGGGCACCCTACTATGGTGGGGGAGCTTCGCCTACCTGTCTATCAGGACATGCAGCATGACATGCAGTATGCACAAATAAAAAGAATGTCAGTACGAATAAAGTACTAAGTATGTAAAGCAGGAAAGCATAAGCAAGAACAGTGATGTAAACAAGGATAGAGAATATACAACCTGTAACATCTAGGTGCCTCTGAGAGCTACTGATATGAAATGCATGATACACACACACACACACATACATACATAAACTTTCAAAACATACGCCTCTGTTAGCATCATCATCATCATATCGTACCCGGCCATAATAGGCTCGGTAAAAACGTACCCGGCCATCATATGGCTCGGTAGAATCATACCCGACCACATGGAGCTCGGTAAAATCCAACTGATCTGTGGTTGCACAATAGGTGTCGTACCCAACCGACTATAGTGCGGCTTGGTAGAGTAAAATAGATACATATATATATGTGCATGGTGGACTCGTTGGAATCATATTCTGAACCATTCGGAGTGACGTAAGGTCGGTATCCTCCGTACACGTTATTAGGAATAACTCTTCACCAAGAATCTTATAAGAATCAGGAAGTACCAACAACATTGATAACATAAGAATAAGAGAAGTAACGTCAACCTCAATCTTTTCATTAGAAGGGAAACAATGTAAGTACTGCTAGCTTCTAAGAGTGGAGTATCTTTGGAAGCTCGTTCATTACATTATGTACAATCCGAGTCCTGCAAAAGAAGGAAAGAGATAGCCTCACATACCTTGTATATACTACCCAACCTCAAGATATGCAAATGTCAAGGCTCTTTAGTCTACATTATGAGAAATGACACTATCGTTATCGTTTAAGCGTCGTAACTATTATGTATCAACCGCAACCTATTTTACGATGAAACGAATAGCACATCACTTATTTATATAACTTCCCACAAGTTAAAACCATCACCAAAAATCTCAAACAACATCAATAATAATCATATTGAGCCTCCCAAAACAGTCCACCAACCAACAACATTACTAACAAGCCTTTCGATATATATATCTCACAAGTTCTAGCATCAACGACTTAAGTGTTACTTGGATAATCTTTATTACATGTAGGGTATGAGGTTATTTACCTTTAAATAGAAAGAAAAATTCCAATTTAACCTTAATTGATCACGAAATATCCCTCCAATGCTGCCACAAGAACAAGAAAGCAAAACTAGCAATCAGTTAGGGTTTTTCGGCATTAGAATCAGTTTAGAAGACTTGAAATCACCTAGGTTTGATATTAAATACTTGGGGGATTATTTTACAGAACAGAAACCACTTAAGAAAACCTGCCACACGAGCCGGAACAACAGAAAAATCAGCAACAACAAGAAGAACAAGAAACTTACTAGCGCCACGGGATTTCCGACACTTGATTTGTGTTGTTTGCCCTTTGTTTTGGTCTTGGATCATGAGAGAACCTTGAGAGAGTATTTTTAGGGTTCTAAGGTCTAAATATACAGTATAATAATTACTTAAAATGGGGTTGAGGCGTGCTATATATATCCATATGTCTCAACCGCCAATGTGGGCCCCATAGAGAGGTGTTTGGCGCAGTCTCGCGAAAACGCGAATATATCTTTACTCCTAGATCGTATCGGCGAACGGTTTAACGTGTTGGAAACTAGACTCATAGATATTCAATTTGGTGGGTAGATCACCGGTAATTCCAAGTAAATTGGGAGAACTGCTTTGTGACATTTGACCTAAAGTTTAAGTAAAAATGAACGTAAGCTGTGACAACTTTTGTCGACTTTTGTTTCATAACTCGTGTGACTTCAAGACTTATGATATGGATACATATGATTCAAATACCTTAAAACAAGAGCTCTTGTGAATATTAAGCACCTCTAGTTTTACCCTAAAATACGGGTTACAATATTCTTGATTCGTTTAACTTCTAATACTTGTTAGCTACTCTTATAAACCCTTATATGATTTAAGACCAATATGATTAAATTCTTATCATCTCAAAGATAATGTCTTCTCGGATTTACATCGACTAACTTACGGCATGAACCAACGTACATGAATATGGGTTGTAACATATAAAATGCAAGGGTATAGACAAACTCAGAGCGATGCCTCATTGTACCTATGATTGGGTGTGGTATCCCTGATGTTGAAGAGTGTGTCCTTCCGGAAGATGTGCCTCAGCTGCTCCTTCGAAAAATTGCTTCGATGCCCCTAACTGTTTGTGATACAATTTTTGAGTTTGTCTCCTAATTTATTTTTGCGACCTTCCGGCTGTCCACATGAACCTTTTGGTGATTGTCCCCGGCTATTGGCCGAGGTGATTATTTGATGCAGATATAAATATAAAGTGAGAGTAGTGCCGTCATAAAATTATGGAATCAAGAATTGTAACTAACACTCCCCTGATTGTTCGATTGATGTTCCACAGTGCCTGATGTAGGATGCTATTTCCGGTGCAGTCCCAAGATGATGCACCTTTTGTTTGTCCATGGAAACGATTTGACGATCCTCCCCGGTAAACAACCGGAAATGATGTTATGATCTGAATATAGAAAAAGGGTGAGAGCAACGAATTCATAAAAACTGATGGAGTTCATTGTAAAACCACTACTCTCCTGACTATCTTTTGATGCTCCACAAAGTCTGAAACCAGATGTTATCTCTTGTGAGGCGCTCGGGATGATGTACCTACAAAACTCAGAGGAGAAAATATTAGAATCCCTCTTAGGTGAAGTTATAAATTAAGAGGGTACAAAGTTTGGCCGTGTAGCCACTGATATATCCGATTGTGGTCAAGAACACGATATTAGCATTTCATGATGGTTCAAAGATGATATTGTCCTTCTTGTGGCCAAAGAAAAATTTGTAGTTCGAGCGAGGGAAGTTGATTCGTATTGACTTGAGGCTTCGCTTGTCCTTCCTTGTCTGTTCGAGTCATGTGAGCCTGACACTTCTCGAAGGCTGACTAACAACATTCCTTTGCAACAAAAGTGGGTTACTTGTATTGAATCTTTGAATTTGAGAAGTGGAAATGAACACCATGACTCCATAGCCCGATGTTTGAAGAAAAGACTTGCATCCCATATTTTGGGGTTTACGTCGAGTAACAGTTGAAATAACGTCGGCTTGGTATTTTGAGATTTGGAATTTTTGGGTGAAGTTTGGTTGACGCTCTCGGAGATTTTTGGGTTGAGAGCATCATTGCATTGTTCTAAAAGAACTGCCCCAGTTTTTCGTACTGAGGAAACTAATTAAAACAATAGGGCGATTGAACCCTTATGTAGGGCGCCTACGTATCTTGCTAGGGAAAAAATCAGGTCAAAAAGTAGTTCGGGCTGACTACTGGAATTATGAGACCTATGTGGTGGTGATGAATTAGAGATTTTTCCTTGCGAAGGAATGTGATTATGAATGAGAATGGAGACTGGTAGATTTTGAACAAGAGATAAATGGTAGCATAGCGCATGGATATGTCTCAAATGACGGAAGTAAGTAAAAGTGTGAGGTATGATTGAGAAGAACACATCAAATCAATGGAAGATGTAACAAGCTGGGGTAACGTATCTCTGAAAAAGGATGGTGGAGTCTGAATGACAGTATGATTACGGGGATGGTCATGAAGACCAAAATGGACATGTGTATTTGAAAGGTCAAGGTTCAACACAAGTCAAACAAAGTTTATTCAAACAAAGAGAACCTGACAGTGGATAACAAATAGAATGTACATGTAACAGATAAAGGATAAATAACAATGGCAATCAAAGAATATATAACAAATATACCAAGAACATTCAGCACATAAAGGATATGTAACAATTAATCCAGCTAAAGCAAGCTGCAAGATTTTATGTACAATGACCTAGGAATTCTAAGAGTAGATTTACCTAGATTCTTGCATGAGTTAAGGACGACCGTGAGATGGTACATAGTTAACCTCGTCTGCCAATCTCTGAAACTAAGGAATTTTGAAAGAAGATTTGGAGGGATGAAAAGACAACCCTCGCGTGACTTGTGTACGACCAAGAGTCGATTGGAAAAGTGATGATAATTCAATAAGGCAATACCATAAGCATGTGACAAAGAATATACAACAGGACATTCGTAAAAGCATATACAACATAGGTATGTGTAAAAAAGAACACATAACATAAGCATATTTAAAGAACGTACAACATAGGCATGACAGAGAATATGCAGCCTGAAGCACGCAACAGAGAATACACGACTTGTAGCACGCAACATAGAATATGCGGCTTGAAACACACAACAAAGAATATGCAACTCAAGGCAAACGACAAAGAATATACCACTTGAAGCACATGACCAAGAATATACCACATTGCGGCATGCGACGAATAATATGCGACTTGAAGCGAGGAATATACAAATAAAAGCAAATAATATACAACATGAAGTAGAGAATATACAAGTTGAAGCAGAGAATAGAAAACTTGAAGCATGTGACAACAAGAATAGAAGTTGGAGTATCAGAGAACCTCTAATCCCTCAAGTAATTGATCGAATCTGCTGTGGTTAGAACCTGAAGTATTCCCAGCAGAGTCGCCATGTTGTTGCACCATATTTTACACAAGTCAAAATAATGTACAGCTTATAGTACTCTACAAGGTTAGTTAAAGTTTAGAGTCGCCACCTAATGTTTAAGGTACACTAGAACACCTATATTACACTATATAATGTACACTTCGAGTATGGTTTACGAAACCGCTGAGATTCTGATTAAAGGTTCAAGTTATCTCAAGGGAAAGGTGTTAGACATCCCTCAAGACCCACAAAATATGGTTCCCGTGGACTCGATCAAATAAGAGGGGAGGATAAAGTAAATGCTCACTACTATACACCACGAATTCAAATAAGACAGTTATTAATATGTACCCAAATGAATAATTAAATACATAATAGATTACGTGTAAATAAAGTATTCTATTGACTTTGTGTTTTGAAAAACAAAATGATTAAGGTGTATCATCGTATATAATATATGAAGTATACAAAAAATTATGTTTTGAAAGAATTAATCAAGTGTGAAAATTAATTTATACAAAGAATGATTAAATATGTACCAAAGTATGCAACAAGAATTTGAGTGTGAAAAGTATTAAAAATATATTAAAGAATCGTATGGTAATGTGAGTTTAATATTATAAAAGAATAGTGCTTAAAGAATATATGTTGGCTCAGAGTATTTAAACAAATATTTTAATTTCACAAGGATAAAATTAAAAGAATCTACTTACGATTTGAAGACAAAATATTTGAACGAGTGATTGCAGTATGAGAGAACATGCATTAAGGAGTAAAGTGAAAAGAGAAGAATGATTATTTACATATGAATAATTTGACCAATGAAACAAAGTGTGAAAATATTAGCATGAATGAGTAAGTATGAAAGGAATGAAAATATAAGATATTACGTAGTGACATGTGGAATGTTTATAAATTAACAAAAAAATATCAATTAAAGGATACACTTTGCAAGATTTTGATTTATTTCCAAAGATTAACTATTTAAGTGAAAAGCTAGAAATAGAAATTTAGTTTAAATGATTGGTAAGATTGGAAAAGAATAATCTTTGAACAATCTTATTGGATAATGGATAAACTAACAGAATTAATTTGACGAATTGAATGAGTATGGTATAGGAAAAATGTATCAAAATATTTATGATATAGAAAATTATTCCATCAATACAAAGAAATATTCACACTAAAAAATGAGTTATCATTCAATGAGTAACTAAAGACCATCTCTCGAGTCGTGGTATTGAAATACAAATTATATGAGCCAAGCCCAAATGACTACAAGACCCAAGTCTCTCAAAGAAAAGCACAACACTGCAAGTTAACCATTAACTAGATGCAGCTCATCCTAAGTGTTGGCAGATATGGATATATCAAGTAAACTAACAAATATGATATCTATCTATTATTTCACTATACTTGCGCTTTTGGAAGTACGAAGAGGAAAATTTGACAGTGTTCGTCTTTGTCTTCGAGCGTCATCTTTCAAAAACGTTTCGGATAAAGTACCTCGCAAGATAAGAAAAATAAAATTGTTAGCGAAATAATGTAACATAAAAGACAAACTAATAAAATGATGTATTTTTGAAATTGGTTTTGTTTATAAATATTTTTTGAAAAATTGTTCATGAAAAGAATTTAAAAACCCATTTTTGGTTTTTTTGAAAGATTGTTTGAAATTAGTTAGAAAATGTTTATTGGGATATTTTTTTGGAAAATAGTTTTGGAATATAGTTTAGAAAAATAATTTAAATATAATAAAGGAGGCTCAGATATATGTATTATCCGATATCCGTCTAGACATAAGAACGAGAACTACCTCAGTAGCAACTCTAGTGGCCAACCATGCCGCCTCCCATAGGTTGTTGGTTCGTGTTCTCGTTTTTTCCTTTCCCGATATTTATCATCAACCCCTCGTTATTTAGGGCCCAGTCCATGGGTCATTCCGGGCGTCGTGGTCTCAATAACATGGATGTAATTTTCTCATCTGCCTTTACGATTACATTGTCAAACTCAGCGGCATTTAACCAGTGTAACATCAGTTCAGAAAGTCATCAATACAACCAAAATCGGCATCAATTAATAATTTCCACCAGATGTACGGCTAATGAATAGAACCAAATTTTAACTGTAATAACAAAACATTCCTATGCTTCCTAGGACACGACCATCCAAGATCAGGAGCTAAGGCCCAATTTATCTCAAACGAAACTATCAAATTATTACCAACAACATAGAAGCAGCGTGAAATCAGTGGCGATTCAGATGAAACAAAGAATGCAAACAATATAAAAAATGGCTTGAACTGGTAAGCCAAATAAGCAGTGGCCGAAGGCCTTAACCAAAATTGCTCCAAAATCAATCAACCACACGAAAATGGAGACAGGGATCGAGTTTCAAAAAAGTGCCGCTGGTCAACAAACGAAATGCAATGGAGGCCGGTAATATTTCCCGTCCGGATCTGCCAAGATCCTAATAGCAAGAAAACCATTTTTAGGTCTAGACTTTTACATTACAACATATAAATAAGCAAAATAAAAAAAAGATATCAGGAATGAGGCAACAACGATAGCGTGGGGGAAAGCGAACAGCAGTGGCGTCGCCGCCTGGCCGATCACCACCTCTAGTGTCGGCGACTGGTAATAACACAGGGATAGGGAGCCGATGGAAGTGGGACTGGCGATTGAAGCTCTCTCACCTGAATTAAAGCAACCAGTAGATTCCTCTTAACCGAGAGAGAGAGATGAGAGAAGACCCTTTTGGGGGAAGTGTGGCTGTTCTCATGAGAGAAGATGAGGGAGATGGCTGCTCTCTTTTTGGAGAGTGAGATATGAGAGAATTTTGGGGAGGGAGATATGAGTCGGGCGGCTAGTAATTGAGAAATGAGGGGTGTTATTAGGTTATAAAGATCTAATGGTCTCTAAGTGGGATGTGGTTGTGTAGTGTATATATATTTGTATATGTGTAAAGGTATGTCAACATAATTTACGTAAAGAATATATAGTGGGCACCGAGGCGATTGGTGGTGGAATGATGTGGTCCAAGGTAAAGTGGAAGCAAACAAAGCGGCATACTTTAAGTTAGTGGAGAGCATCAACGCGGAGCAGAGCAGAGTGGACAGAGAATATATAAAAAATATAGGAGGGAGGTGAAATTAGCAGTTACGGAGGCTAAGACAGCTGTATTTGGTCGGTTGTATAAGGAACTGGGGGCCAAAGGTAGGGACAAGAAGTTATTTTGGCTGGCCAAAGCGAGAGAAAGGAAGGTTCGTGACCTGGATCAAGTTAGGTGCATCAAAGACGAGGAAAGTAATGTATTGATGGAAGAGGCCCAGATTAAGCAAAGATAGCAGTCGTACTTTCATAGACTCCTGAATGAAGAGGGGGATGAAACTATCATTTTAGGGAATTGAGGCACTCTGAGAGTCACCAAGGCTTTAGGTACTGGAGGCGTATTAAGGTTGAGGAGGTCATTGGAGCAATGCATAAGACGAGTCGGGGCAAAGCAACCAGACCAGACGAGATCCTAGTAGAATTTTGGAGGTATGTGGGTAGATCAGGACTGGAGTGGTTGATCGGGCTGTTTAATGTTATTTTCAGGACGAAGAGGATGCCAGATGAGTGAAAGTAGAGTACGATGATTCCGCTGTACAAGAACAAAGGTGATATCCATAAGTGTAACAACTATAGGGGCATCAAGCTAGTAAGTCATACCATGAAAGTTTGGCAGAGGGTGGTGGAAGGGAGGTAAGGAGGGCGCTGTTTATATCAGAGAACCAGTTTGGGTTAATGCCGGGTCGTTCTACTACGGAAGCTATCCACCTCATCTGGAGGTTGGTGGAACAGTACTGGGATAGGAAGAGGGATTTGCACATGGTATTTTATTGACCTAGAGAAGGCGTATGACAAGGTCCCTAGAGACATTCTTTGGAGATGTCTGGAGGTGAAATGTGTGCCGGTAGCTTATATTCGGGCGATAAAAGATATGTATGATGGAGCTAAGACTCGAGTTAGGACTCTGGGAGAGGACTCAGAGCCTTTCCCGGTGGTTATACGGTTTCCCGGTGGCGATGGACGCACTGACACACCATGTTGAAGGGGTGGTGCCATGGTGTATGTTGTTCGCTGATGATATAGTTCTGATATATGAGTCGTGAGGCAGCGTTAACAAGAGATTGGAGGTATGGAGGTAGGCCATAGAGTCCAAAGGTTTCAAGTTGAGTAGGACCAAGACGGAATATTTGGAGTGTAAGTTCAGCGACGTTTCGGGGGAAGTGGACGTGGAAGTGCAGCTGGATTCACAAGTCATCCTCAAGAGAGAGAGTTTCAAGTACCTAGGGTCTATTATCTAGGGAGATGGGGAGATCGACGGGAATGTAACGCACCATATCGGGGTGGGGTGGATGAAATTGAGGTTAGCGTTTGGAGTCTTGTGTAACAAGAATGTGCCACCGAAACTTAAAGGTAAGTTCTATAGAGTAGTGGCTAGATCAACCATGTTGTATGGGGCTGAGTGTTGGCCAGTCAAGATTTCACATATCTATGGGATGAAAGTAGCAAAAATGAGGATGTTGAGGTGGATGTGAGGGAACACTAGGATGGATAAGATTAGGAATGAGGACATCCGGGAGAGGGTGGGCGTGGCTCCTTTGGATGACAAGATGCGGGAAGCGAGGCTTAGATGGTTCGGGCACGTGCGGAGGAGCCTTCATGCTTCGATTAGGAGGTGTGAGCGGTTGGCTCTGGCAGGTACGAGAAGAGGTAGAGGGTGACCTAAGAAGTATTAGGGTGAGGTGATGGGGCAAGCTATGGCGCGGCTTCAGATTTTCGAGGACATGGCTCTTGATAGGAAGGTGTGGAGGTCGAGCATTAGGGTTGTAGGTTAGGGGTAGCGAGCGTGTATCCTCGTTGTGCAGGCTAGGCTGATAGTTTTTTGCCTAGGAGTGCTAGCAGTTTTTGCCGTGTTTCACATTTTTGATGTCTTTCACATTTTGGCTTTTCTATTTATTTATTGTCTTTTACGATGTTGATTCTATTTTTCAGATTTCTGCTATTGTTACAGATCTATTGTCATTGAGCCGAGGATGTCTCAGAAACAGCCTCTCTATTCCTCCGGGGTAGGGGTAAGATCTGCGTACACTCTACCCTCCCCAGACCACACGTGTGGGATCCTACTTGGTGGTTGTTGTTGTTGTTGTTGTTGTTGTACTTTATTCTGAAAACTTCAACAAAACGTTCATTCACTTTTAGCTCCCCTTGCTTCATCTCACTGGCTCTTGGGGACACCTAATATTCTCTCTCTCTTTTTTTTACTAGGGGTGGGAGTTATACTAAGGTAAATATTTATCCCTTCTAGGATTGCAGTTCCGATCTTCTAAATTTTTTTGGACATTCTAGTATTTCATATCTAAATTTACTATTCTAGAGTGCACCATCGAGGTGTCTCACAAGGAGAAGTATTACCACATTTGCAATATCTTTTGGAAATTTCAGCTAATGCTAACAATCCATCCCCCATTTTGCGTTACTCTAACCCCAGCTGGATCCTGATATCCCGTCCTTCTCTTAAACAATATATGTTAGCTCCCATTAGGCATAACTAAGATGGGTGTGGCGAATTGTAAATACCTATGTTATTGTTGAATGTAACTCAAAATACTAATATTTCTCTACCTGAATTGTAAAAACTAATAATATTCAAAACTGGGTAGCTCGTACCCTTGTTCACCTTGCTCTTTTACCTTTTCAAACATGTATCTATATTCTGATTCTCTTGTTCCTTTATAAACCATATGGGTGGATAGATATTCATGCCTTAGGGCTACATACCAAGAAGCTTACACGTCTTAGTACACACATGATCTATTGAAGACCTCACATTTACTCTTCATAAGCATGATGCAAAGTCTAGTTCCTCTTACTCAACTCTTCTACAGCCACATTTAATCTCTTACCAACTGCCTTATTAGATTTAGTATCGTTTTATTACGAATAAAATAAAACTTAGCAGTTTGAATTCTTACAACTCAGCTCTACCACACGATCTAGAGTAAGAAGAAAGAGTAACATTCCTAAATGTCTTGTAGCCTTCTGCTCATGAGTGTGGTGCAAAACACACCCATAAACAAGACGCTACTAGACATGGCTTGTAGACTCCCTAGGATAGAACTGCTCCAATACCACTTTGTCACGACCCAAACCAAAGGGCCGCGACGGGCACCCAGTGCCTAACTCAACCGAGTACAAACATAACGTATCCTTCTTATCATACTATCATGGGTAAATGAGCCGGAAAGGCCGTAATGAGATAACCAGAATTAAACATAAGAGAATACTCGACATAGGATGATCCAAAGGGCTGCGACGGGCACCCAGTGCCTAACTCAACCGAGTACAAACATAACGTATCCTTCTTATCATACTATCATGGGTAAATGATCCGGAAAGGCCGTAATGAGATAACCAGAATTAAACATAAGAGAATACTCGACATAGGATGATCCAACATGGAATACAAGCTTATGCATGTGACATATGGTCCTATAAGGCCGACCTAATCATTTGTACACTCAAAACATAGGCCGACTAGGCCATACAATCATCTATATACATGACATATGTCTACAAGCCTCTAAGAGTACATAAACACCATAAAGGCTGGAGAGGGCCCCGCCATACCAATCTATACATGTCCAAAGCATACTAAACAAACAGGCAACTCCGGAGCAAGTGGAGTGCACCAACACTTCCGCTGAGCTAATAGCCTAATAGAAGGACTGTCAACCTGTCTATCGGGACTTGCGGGCATGAAACGCAGTGTCCCCAGTCAAAAGGGACATTAGTACAAATAAAGTACCGAGTATGTATGGCATGAAAAGCGGTATATAAAAGACATGAAAGAAACATGGAGTAAAGGACTCAACCTGTAAGTCTGAATAGCACTGTGAATCGTGAAACATTTATAATGTCATGAAAATACGTGTAAATGTCATATCTTGCATAGGTATATGTGTACATAACATCATC
Source organism: Nicotiana obtusifolia (assembly GCA_002018475.1). NCBI lineage: Eukaryota > Viridiplantae > Streptophyta > Magnoliopsida > Solanales > Solanaceae > Nicotiana > Nicotiana obtusifolia. The sequence goes on from MCJB01021225.1 coordinate 84,138, forward strand.
AAGCCTCTGAGGGCTTCCCATCATATCATCTCAGCCTCTGCGGGCGAAATCATCAACGTATACTAACTGATTAGGTGGTGGTGCGTATATAACGACATAACCTTTCCTTATATCCCATATACATATAATATACGCGTATATAACGCCATCTGGTCATGGGTCAATGTACATGTATAAATGAGTGTAATGCATAAGAAGTAACTCAATAAGATCTCTCGAAATGTTATAAGATCAATATGCCTTTGGTTAATATCACGAAATAATCTTTATCAACTTAAATATTTTCTGAGACCCATGAACAGACGATATGATAGTAGGACATATGGGGAATCAAGAACATAGGCAATCCTAGTACCTCTAAGTATAGAATCATTTGTGAAAGTTGTGTGGTTGCTTGTTTCGTTGTATCGTATGGATCATGCCAAAAGGAAAGAAGAGATAGCCTTAACATACCTTAACCTCTTTGAGTCCTTAATAACTTCCAGGTAACTCTTCAAACAACTCAACTAAGCAGAAGGAGATTCAAAATCAGTGCTGAGTAAAGGCTATGTCCGCAACTTATACTAGTAGCTCGTTTATGTAAGTTTGGACAACATCTCCCCTGTAACAAGGGCGTCGTCCAATACCATATACCAATAACAAAAACCAGAGCAGTACAATAAGAAAAACATCAACAATAACGTGCAAAATATTTCAATAACAAGTCATCAACATATCATGACGAGCGGCAAGTTCGGATTTAATCCCTTTAGCGCCCTTTAACCCAATTATCATACATTAGTTAACATAAAACATGTCCATCATGATACCAAGTAAAATAAGAAGACTTCCAACCTCCTATTAATCACCTAATCCACACTCAAACAACTCAACAGTCCAACAACAACAAGTACAACTTTTCATTGTTATATGTCCTTTATCTTCTTATTCACAATACAAATAGCAAGTTCGACATGTAGAAAATATATTCATGAAAATAACAGAATAAACAAGTCATTTTCCAAGGTTTCCAACCATTTAAATTTCATGGAAACAACCTTCCCAAAACAGTCCATTAAGAACAATAACATCTGAAACTATTTCAAGTCTTCTCCTGTAGTATCTTGCTCAAATAATGCAACCAACATACAAACAACTTCAAGAACATGTAGTAGAGTATTATACATACCTAAAGCAGAAGAAACCACTTGAAATTTCATCCAAACAGCGCCCACAACTCTCCTCAATGACAACACAACCTCAAAGAGGTGTTGTTCTTCATTAGAACTAACTTTTGATGTTGAAATATTGTGTAATCACTTTGGAATCACTTCAAACACTTATGGTATCTGCTTAGGAGGGTTAGGAGAAGTTTGGAGACAAAGTTTAGTCTAAAACGAGCAAACAATAGGCGTCCAAAACATTTATGAAGTGAAGTTGGTCAACCACCCCCAATTGGGTCCCATTGGGAGGTGCTGGCACGGTCTCGCGAAAATGCGAATATCTCTCTCTACTATGATGTCGAATTGACAAGCTGTTTAATGAATTAGAAACTAGACTCGTAGATCTTCAATCTGATGTGTGGATCATCCCTTAATTCCAAGTATATTGGGAGAAAAGCTTTGCTACATTTTGACCTAATCTTCAGTACATTATGAATGTAACTTGTGATGACCTTTGCCAACTTTTGTTTCACAACTCGCTTTACTTCAAAAACAAACATAAAACTATAATACGACTAAAATAACTCATAACATAACCTCCTTATCATGATAAGCACCCTAGTATGACCCCAAAGTACATGTTATAGCATTCCCAACTTGTCGACTTTCGACGAAACTTATTTTCTTCGATTCATTTAGCTTCTAAGCCTTCCAAAACTCTTGGTACTTGTTATCAATGATCTTAAAGATTTGTAACCTCCACAGTAACTTGATTGACTTACTTTACAAACTTTGAAAGATGATCTCATTTCTGAGCTCACATTAATTGACTTATGACATACTCTCATGTACGAAACATGGGGTGTAACAGGCTCAACTTGCCATTCTTCCCAAACCTCATCGCACCCTGCATGGGTGAAACCCGGAGCAAGAACTCGCTCTCCAATCATGAATGCAACACCATGAATCTTCCAATCAGCATAACTCTTCTATCTATTTGGGCTGTACGAAGCTGATCCTGGATCAACTTGACCTTCTCCAAGGCATCTCAAACCAAATCTGTGCCCTATAACTTAGCCTCTTCCGCTCAAACCAACCAACTGGAGAACGACACCTTCTCCTATATAGGTCCTTATAAGGAGCCATCTGAACACTCGATTGGTAGCTGTTGTTGTAGGAAAACTCCGCAAGTGGCAAGAACTGATCTGAAGAACTCTCGTAATCCTTAACACAGGCACGAAGCATATCCTCAAATATCTGAATGGAGCACTCGGACTGTCCGTCCGTCTGGGGGTGAAATACTGCAGTCAACTCAACTCGTGCACCTAGCTCACACTGTACAGCTCTAAAAAAATGTGATGCGAACTGCATGCTCGGTCAGAGATGATGGATACGGGCATGCCATGAAGTCGAACAATATGCAGATATAGATCTGAGCTAGCTGCTTTGAAGAATAGGTAGTCACTACCGGAATGAAACAAATGAGCCCACTTGGTCAACCTGTCCATAATCACCACGTCAAATTTCTTCTAAGTCTGTGGGAGCCCAATAACAAAGTCCATGGTAGCACACTCCCATTTCCACTTGGGAATCTCAAGTTTCTGAAGAAAAACGCCCGATCTTTGATGCTCATACTTCACCTGCTGACAATTTAGGCACCAAGCCATATACTCCACTATATCTTTCTTCATCCTGCTCCACCAATAGTGCTGCCTCAAATTTTGATACATCTTAGCGGCACCCGGATGAATGGATTACCACAAACTATGGGCCTCCTGAAGAATCAACTCATGCAACCCATCCACATTGGGCACACATAATCGGCTCTGCATCTGCAGTACACCATCATCACCAATAGGAACCTTCTTGGCATCGTCGTGTTGTACCGTGTCCTTAAGGACAAGCAAATGGGGTTCGTCATACTGACGCTTTTTTATGCGATCATATAAGGAAGACCGAGAAACCACGCAAGCAAGAACTCGACTAGACTCCGAAACATCCAATCTAACAAATTGGTTGACCACGGCCTGAACATCTAGGGCTAGTGGCCTCTCTGCTACCAGTAGATATGTTAAACTACCCAAGCACTCCGTCTTTCGACTCAAGGCATCGGCCACAATATTGGCATTCCTAGGATGACATAGAATATTGATATAATAGTCTTTAAGCATCTCTAACCATCTTTGTTGATGCAAGTTAAGATCTTTCTATTTGAACAGATGTTGTAGACTCCGGTGGTCAGTATAGACCTCATAAGGGACATCGTACAAATAGTGCGACCAAATCTTCAAAGCATGAACAATAACTGTATATTCCAAGTCATGGACCAGGTAGTTCTTCTCATGGACCTTCAGCTGTCGAGATGCTTAGGCAATCACCCTACTATCTTGCATTAATACCGTGCCAATGCCAACACGGGACATATCACAGTACGCAGTGTAAAACCCCGAACCCATAGGGAACACCAACACTGGGGTTGTAGTCAAAGCAGTCTTGAGCTTTTGAAAGCTTGCCTCACACACCTCGGACCATCTGAAAGGAGCACCCTTCTAGGTCAATCTAGTCATAGGTGCAGCAATAGATGAGAAACCCTCTATGAAACGATTATAATACCCGGCCAGACCAAGGAAACTCCGAATATTAGTAGCTGAAGACAGTCTAGGACAACTCTAGGCTGCTTCAATATTCTTTGGATCCACCTTGATCCCCTCACTAGACACCACATGACCAAAAATGCCACCGAATCAAGCCAGAATTCACACTTTGATAATTTAGCATACAACTTCTTCTCTCTCAAGGTCTGAAGCACGATCCTTTGGTGTTTCTCATGATCTTCCTGGCTGCGGGAGTACACCAAGATGTCGTCAATAAACATAATGACGAATGAATCAAGGTATGGCTGGAATACACTGTTCATCAGGTACATAAATGTTGCTGGGTCGTTGGTCAGCCAAAATGACATCACATGGACTTAGTAGTGACCATACCGAGTCCTAAAGGCAGTCTTTGAAATATCTGGATCCTGAATCTTTAGCTGATGATAACCTGACCGCAAATCAATCTTTGAGAACACTTAGGCACCTATAGCTGATCAAATAAGTCATCAATGCGCGGTAGTAGATACTTGTTCTTCATTGTAACCTTGTTCAACTGCCGATAATCAATACACATGCGTATAGAATTATCTTTCTTCTTCACAAACAAAACCGAAGCACCGCAAGGCGTCACACTACGCCGAATGAAACCCTTACCAAGCAAGTCTTGCAACTGCTCCTTTAACTCTTTCAGCGATATGGTGGAATAAAAATGGGCTCAGTTCTCGACAACAAGTCAATACCAAAATCGATATCCCTATTGGGCGGCATGCCCAGAAGATCCTCTTGAAATACATCTAGGAAGTTTCTCACAACTGCAACTAACTCACTGGTAGAAGTATCAGTACCGACATCTCTCACAAAGGCTAGATAGGCATCACACCCCTTCTCAACCATCCGCTGAGCCTTTAGAAATTACACAACCCTTGTAGGAACATAATTCAATGCACCCATCCACTCTAACCGAGGAAACCTGGCATAGCTAATGTCACAGTCTTGGAGTGACAATCTAGAATAGCATGATAGGGTGACAACAGTCCATGCCCAAGATAATCTTAAAGTCTACCATACCAAGTACCACTAGATCAACTCTGGTCTCAAAACAACCAATAACAACTAAACACGATCGATACACATAGTCCACAACAATAGAATCTCCCACATGTATGGACACATAAATAGGAGAACTCAAAGAATCGCGAGATATATCCAAATACTGGGTAAAGTAAGATGACGCATATGAATAAGTGGATCCCGTATCAAATAAAACTGATGAATCTCTGTGGCAAACCGGAACTATAACTGTAATGACTGCGTCTGAAGTGACTGCCTTCGTCCTACCCAGAAAAGCATAGAATCTGGCCAGATCTCCTCCTCTAGGGCGACTTCTACCCGCCCGTCCCCCACCCAAGCTGGCTGTGCGGGTGGAGTGGAACCTGGGGCAGCAACCATGGCCTAAGAAGTCTATGGGCCTGAGTGAATCCGTGGAGCCTGAGTAGTCTATGGAGGTTACCCCTCCTGAGTCTGGGGCAATCTCTAACCATGTGACGGGTATCACCACACTCAAAGCAAGCTCTCAATGGGCATAGCTGTTGGGATTGGCTCGGGCTTGATCGACTGGACTGACTACTTAAGGCACCTCGTGCAGGAGGTGCACTAGAAAGTGGCTGAGCAAAGTGTGCAACCTGAGATCTCGGAATAACCAGAGCACCACTAGAAGCTAGAAGTGCTGAGTGAACTGGACGATTCACAAAGACTCTACCATGATTGGCTATAGCTGTAGTGTGGCGACCACTAAATCCTCCAGTATCGCAAGGCTTCTTGGCCTCACTGTCCTCTCTCTCATGGCTCTGCAGACCCTCCAACCTCCGTGCGATCTCTACCACTTGCTGATATGGGGTTTCTGTCTCCAACTCTCGAGCCCTGCTGAATCTAATACCACAGCTAAGCCCCTCGATAAATCGACAGACTCGCTCTGTAACTATAGAGACCAAGGCAGGTGCATGTATGGACAAATCACTAAATTGGACAGCGTACTCTGACACTGTCATAGTACCCTAGCACAGCTGCTCAAACTCCGCATGCCATGCATCCTTAAGGGCCTAGGAAACAAACTCTCTCAAGAATATCTCTAAAACCAAGTCCATGTAAGTGAAGCTGCATCCGTTGGGCTACCTTCCTCGTAAACCTACCACCACTGATACGCTGCTCTCGATAGATGGAATGTAGTGAAGGCAACCCCGCTCGTCTCTACAATACCCATGGTGCAGAGAATATGATGGCTCTCCTCTGGAAAACCATGTGCATCCTCTAAAGCAAAACCACTGAAAGTAGGAGGGTAATACTTGTTGAATCTCTCAAGTCTAAGCTGCTCCTCCTCAGATGCTGCTACTCTATCCTCGGGCCGAGCCGGAACAAAGGGCTATACTAGTATAACCTCTAGGACTTGATCTACCTGGACCCGCTGTTCTATTGTACTGGCCGTGGGAGTCTAAGCTCTTCCCCCAACCTAGGATGTGGCTGGTGCAAGTGGAATCAACCCCACCAGAGGTAGAGTACCAAACATGCTCAAGAACTATGCGAGGGTCTCCTGAAGTGTTGGGGTGGCAACAGGCGCCTCGGGTGCCTGCCGCACAACTGGAGTTACTGGTGGCTCCCCTGTCAAAGCTCGGGCAGGTGCTCTAGCTGCACCACATGCCCCTCCATGGCTTCTGCCCTAGCCTCTCACGGCCCTATCAGGGGGTGCGGGTGTTTGATCGTCGGATCCAGTAGTGCGTGTCCTCAATATCTGTGGGAGAATAAAAGTCAAAGATTAAGATTTCGAAGTCAATAAATTCGCACAATAAGGAATCAAAGAACCAAAATTTTTCTAACAGTCCTGTAGCCTCTCGAAGATAAGTACAAACGTCACCGACTCGCAAGAATCTAATAAACTTGCTTATGACTCGTAACACCTATGAATCTAGTGCTCTAATATAACTTCTCATGGCCCAAATTTTTCTCCTTAGGATGTCGTGATGGAACCTAGTTTGTAAGACTAGGTAAGCCTAACATTTAATAATACTCGATGGAAATAATTAACAGAAATACTAAAGCAAGACTGATAAACTCATATAATCTTCCGACATAGAACCTCAGGAACACATTCCGCAAAACTAGTGGGAGTGAGTCATACGCTCTACAGAATAAACTAGAATGTCTACTACATCACTATCTAATTGAAAATACAATAGGAAGTAAAGATAGGGGAAGGTGACTCTGAGCCCTACGGACATCGAATAGGTGTAGCTTGATGTCTCCGAAAAGCAGTTAATAGTTGATCACTAACGTCCGGCACAAGCAGACGTACCTGGATCTGCACAAAACGATGTGCAGAAGCGTATTATGAGTACACCACAATGGTACCCATTAATTATCAAGCCTAACCTCGGTAGAGTAGTGACGAGGCCAGATTAAGACACCTACTAGGATACAATAAACAAAATGAAAATGTAATAACAAGAAATAACGGAAAGCGGAGCAATAAGTAATATGAAGCAAGTTAATAACATAGACTAGTGAAAGTATGCATAGAGATAACATAAGGGAAGCAATTCAAAAGAACCACAATATTCATATACGGACAATACCGATGGAACAAGGAAGAAAAAAACAACAAGAAGCGCTCCCACCAATAACTATTGCAACATGAGATGAACAACAAAAATCACAACAAGGTACCACCTCGTGTACAATAAGAATCACAACTGAGGTACTGCCTCGTATATATCAAGAATTACAACCGAGGTACCTCCTTGTATTCATATTTCTCAATTTCACTCACAATCTTTCCTTATACCGCCATTTGAGCCTTACATTTTAAATAGTTTTGAAAATATTTTTCTGTAAATAGCTACACGTACGTGAGCCCATCTTATGATACCGTGTGGCTTCATGTAATTTCCTAAGCAACACCCACATAAGTCCAACCTTATGTCGCCGCATGGACATAAACCCCTATCCTTATACCGCCGCATGCACATCATTATCACATCACAACAACAACACACACCATAAGTGCCCCTATGTCACAACTTGCCAATAACAACAATATCAGTGTTTCCAAAATAATAGCCCATGGTTCAATCACAATGTGTACAAGAATATCAACAATAACAATGAATGTAAATTTCTCAACAAGAAAGATGTCTCAACAATTACCATATTGCCTCAATGTGATAACGACTTTCACAACTTCAACACCAATAACACAACAATGAGAAAGATAATGTGTAACCACGATAAAAAAATAAGAATAACTCATAATGGAAGAGATAACATATACCGATGACTTCAAATAAGAATAATCAACAATGAAGGAGATAACATGTAATAATAACTTGAAATAATAATAAATCAACAATGGAAGATATAGCATGTGACAATGAAAGAGGCAACAAGTTCAACTAAGGCATAAGAGCAAAATATCAAGTAAGATGTAGAACAAGCGTTAACAAAGTCATTTAAGGCGTGTAAGGATAGACTAGCACAAATAAAAATAGATTGACAATAACAATTTATAACATGATATGACAATCCAATTAAAGCATGGAAAGAGTCTAAGTAATCTAAACCGGTTAAATGCCACACACAACCCGTGTACCCACTTGTCACTTTGCGTACACGGCTTTCACAAACACAAATGACACAATCAATCCCAAATCCTAAGGGGTAGTTCCCCCACACAAGTTTGTAAGATACTTATCTCAACTAGGCCAACTCAACCCTCAAAAATAGCTTTTCCCCTAAAATTCGCCTCCACATGGCTCAAATCTAACCAAAATTGATTTAATATCATCAAAAAATGCAAGAGAAATTAATTACAATAGATAAAGCTAAGATCTTTACACTTTTCTCAAAAAGTCAACAAAAGTCAACCTGGGGCTCGCCTACTACCCATAACCCCATGAGTCCATATATATGATTAGTTTCAAAATTCGAGTCCAAATCAACTCTCAAAACTCAAATTCTTATTTTCAAAAAACTTGACAAAGTTTCATAAATTTTCATTTTGATTCACATGATTTTGATGTTAAACTCTAAGATATATTGATGGAATATGATTGGAAGTAGTTTAGAATTACTTCCCAAAGTTTGTTGATGAAAATCCCCTCTCCAAATCGCCTCCTACCGAGTCTAGGGTTCTAAAGTGATAGAATATGAGATGAAATTCCGACTTCCAGCCCTTTTTGATCAGCTGCAGGCATCGCAATTGCGACATGTTCGCAATTGCGAACCCTCGCAATTGCAATGTATTCCTCACAAATTTGGCCACTGTCAGTCCTATGAGGAGGTCACAATTGTGACTCTGGCTTCGCATTTGCGAAGCCTGTCTCCATCGCAGATGCGATTGTTTTGTCGCAAATGCGAACTACCCCTCTACTTGAGCTTCTTCAAAATAGCGAGCCTAAGGCCTTCCTGCTATGCTCGCAATTGTGAACCTAGTGTTCGCAAATGCGACACTAGAGGCACCAGACACCAGAATTTTCATTCCAGTTCTGGACCTTCCGAAAATCATCCGAGCCCTCGAGGCTCCAAACCAAACATCCACACCAGTATAATAACATTATACAAACTCGCTCGCACAATCAAAACACAAATATAACATCTAAAATTACGAACCGAACACTAAAACACATGAATTTCAAAGTAAAGTTCAAGAATCTCTAGAACTACAACTAAACGTTCGAATCCTATCAAATCGACTCCAAATGATACCAAATTTTGCAGACAAGTTCTAACTAGCATAACAGACCTATTCCAAGTCCCAAATTCAAATTCCAAGCTCGATAGCTAAGTGTCAACCTACGGTCAAACTTTTCAACTTTAAATTGCCAAATTTCGGAAAAATAATAAAAATCAACCTACGGAATTCCGAAATCAAATCCGGGCATACGCTCAAGTCCGAAATCACGATAAGAAGCTATTAGAGCCATCAAAACACCGTTTCGCGGTTGTTTTCACAAAATTGAAAGTTTGGTCAACAGTTATAACTTAGGCTTCTAAATCAAGAATCAAAGGGTCTAAATCAACCTGAAAGCTTCCCGGAATAGAACTAACCAACCCTGTAAGTGATAAAATCATAAGCATACATGTGTGAAGCATAATAAGGGATAACAGGGTGCAATTACACAAAACCACCAGCCGGGTCGTTACAGGGGGTGATGTATATATGAGGTGACGAGAGTATATACATGTGCCATGGGTATTCATGCTCGAGGTAGATTCTATCTTATGCTATGCTTTATTTGGTTGTGTGTTCTACTTGATTCTATGTATAGATCAATTAATCGACTACATGAGGACAATAAAACATGCTAGAGATATGTTGAGGCTATTGGTACCTTTTTTTTGAACATAATGAGCAAATCCTGAGATTGATGCTATACTTGCCTCGGAGATAGTGTCGTGATGGCACCTAATTCGCTTGCTAGGCAAGCCAAGCATAACAAGAGAGGGACAAGATAACATAATTATCGGAAATAGTACAAATCCAAAGCCAACTGACATATATAAACTGCATCAATACATAAAATCCTCAAAGGTAGTAATACAGAGTCATGAGCTCTACAATAGAGGTACAAGTCTGAAAATACAAAATGAGAGTAGTATCTGAATAATAATAACAACAACTGAAATGGAAAGAGACATCAAAGACTGTAGACAAAATGCGGCTCTACCTTGTCTCTCAGCAACTTGCAGCAAATCACCACAGCTCACGGCTGGGTTCGACACATGGATCTGCACAATTATGTGCAGAGTGTAGTATGAGTACAATCGACCCCATGTACCAAGTATCATAAGTTACCTTGGCGAGGTAATAGCAATGAGAATTATCAATGAAACTCGATAAACCTGCTCAATTCATGAATTTCACAAGTACACGACAATAGTAACATCTAATCACAAAACATAGATAAAGTCAACTCGGTGCACAAGAGATAATGTGTCAAGCTCTTTATCAATTAATAATCCACTATATAGAGACGATATGCATCTATTATCAAGTCTTGGTGCATATGTATACATGTAGAGAATTTATCTACCATGCTCTTACTAATCAAACCAAACAACATATAGAGAAGATATTCACAATGAGGCATGTATAGATTCTAGATCTAGCATAAATGTGAATACAACATGTATACATCCAAGGAAATTGCAAGTAGAGAAGAAATGCAATAACCAAACAATGATCAATTATCCTCATACTGCATGTGCACGATCAAGAGAGAAACATGAGAGGGTGACCCTAGGGGGATGAATCATCATCCACACGCCGCACACAAAACTCACGTGCCACATATAGCTACCGCACGGATCACTCACGTGCTATCATGCCTTGGTTCCGCACGGGCCACTCACGTGCTATCAACCCAGTCCATATCACACATAAATCATATACAAGGATACATGTACACGAACAATGGATATTAAATTACTTACTCATTGACTGATACAAGTGACATGATGAAGTGTAGGCATGTGGGAAGTATACTAACAGAGGTCAAATTGGGAGATAATGCCATAAAATAGCAATTTAACATGTTTGAACATGAGATTAACCAATAAATAACCTATAACATGATTCAATTAGCTCACAAAGGGAGCATAAAATTAAGAAGCATGAAAGTGTTAAGCTTACCATTAAACTCAAGGCATATCATAGCCTAATCACTAACCCGAGTGAGGATAATACCCCGGTGCACGCACATGGCCTCAACCCCTCACAAGTGCACCACCCATAGTGCGTAGCCAACACTAATAACTCAGAAAACTAGTGCTTCAACCAAGTTTAGGTAATATACTTGCCTCAAGTAAACCAAATCAATACTCTAGAAGTCCCTTCCTGCATGAATCGACATGTGAACGGCTCAAATCTAGCCAAAAAACTCAATAACATTAAATAATGCCATAGGAAACAACCCCGAATAATAAAGCTTTGATCTTTATACAAAGATACAAAGTCAACCCAAAAGGTCAACCCTGGCCTTGCACCCTAGAAGCTGAAAAAACTTGTAAATTCCGAACACCCATTCTGATACGAGTCCATAGTATACTAGTTTCATCCAAATCTGACCTCAAATCAACCCTCAAATCTCCAATTTTTACTCAAAAAACCATAGCAAAAATAACCAAATTTCTCCTTTAAATCGCCTATTCTAGGTGTTATAATCCCCAGGAAAAGAAGATCTAACATAAGAATGAAGTAGAGATTATTTACCCTTAAAATTGTAGTGAAAAACTCTCCAAATATTGCCTATAGCCGAGCTCCAAATCTCCAAATAATGAAAAATAACCTTCCCTCAAAATAAATATTCTTCACAGTGATTTCTGCTTTTGCGGACCAAAATCCCACTTATGCGGCATCGCATATGCGGAAAACTATCGCTAATGTGGAAGCCACTTAACCCTCATCCATTTGCATATGCGGGCAAGCGATCACTTATGCGAATCCGCTTATGCGGAAAAGCTCTACACCTACGCCAGCGCATCTGTGCTCAACCAGCTGCATTTGCGGTCTTTTCCTTCCCCAGCCATCCTCACATCTGCGGCGCCAGGACTGCCTCAGCGGACTCGCACCTGCGACGAAAACCTCGCTGGTGTGATAACACCAGAACAAGGCTGTCAAACAACATAGAAATGATCTGAAACTCATCCGAAATATACCCGATACCCCTCGGGACCCCATCCAAGCACATTAACCAGTCCCAAAACACAACACGAACCTACTCAAGGCCTCAAATCACAAAATATCATCAAAATCATGAATCCCAGCTCGATTAAAGCCTAAGGAACTAATCGACTTCCAAATTCCCAAAACTCATACCGAACAAAATCTAATCAACTCAGAATGACCTAAAATTTTGCACACAAGTCCCAATGACAAAACCAACCTATTCAAACTCTTGGAACTAATATACAAGCCCGATATCACCTACAGTCAAACATATGAACCTTGCAAACCTTATATTTTCCAGCTTTCCTCAATTCAAGCCAAAACAACCTAGGACCTCCAAATCTGAATCCAGACATATGCCTAAGTCCAAACTCACCATACGGACCTATTGAAACCATCAAAGCACCATTCCGGGGTCATTTATAGACAAATCAAACCTTTATCAACTAATAGAACTTAAGCCTCCAATATAGAACTAAGTGTTCCAATTCACTCCAAAACAATCTTGAAACCAAACCAACCATCCCCACAAGTCATATAACAACAAATAGACATACAGGGAGCATCAAATATGGGAACGGGTATCAAATACACAAAACGACCGGCCGAGTTGTTACTTTCTCCCCATCTTCAACAAATGTTCGTCCTCGAACGAGTTTAGAGTGATACTCGAACTGCTAAAAAGGTTATGATATCTGCTCTGTATATCATGCTCGATCTCCAAGTCGCCTCCTTGACTGGTTGACCCCTTTACTGAACCTTCACCGATGCAATATTCTTCGACCTCAGCTTGCAAACCTACCTATCCAAAATGGCCATTGGATCGTTATCATAAGTCAAATCCTTGTCCAACTGCACCAAGCTAAAATTAAACACATGTGACAGATCCTCATAATACTTTTGTAGCATGGAAAAATGAAACATTGGATGAACTCCCGATAAGCTGGGTGGCAAGGCCAGTTTGTAAGAAACCTCACCAACCCTCTCCAAAACCTCAAATGAACCAATATAGTAAGGGCTCAGCTTCCCCTTCTTCCCGAACCTCATCACACTTTTGATGGGAGAAACTCCAAGTAGAACCCTCTCACCTACCATAAATGCCACATCATGAGCATTCCTATTAGTATAAACCTTTTTCCTGGAATGTGCTGTAAGAAGCTGCTCCTGATTCAATTTCAGCTTCTCCAAAGCATCAGAACTAGATCAGTGCCCAATAACCTAGTCTCTCCAGGCTCAAACCAATCAACTGGAGAATGACATCGCCTCATATATAAGGCCTCATAAGGGGCCATCTGGATACTCTACTAATAGCTATTGGTGTAAGCAAACTCTATTAATGGCAAAAAGTGATGCCACTGGCCCCCGAAATCTATGACATAGGCTCGCAACATGTCCTCCAAGATCTGAATAGTATGCTCAGACTGCCCATAAGTCTATGGATGAAATGTTGTACTCAGCTCCACCTGTGTGCCCAACTCATGCTGCACGGCTCTCCAAAAATAATAGACCTAGGCACAACATGCAAGGCAAAAAATCTCTCTAAGATAAATTCAAGCCAGTTGCTCTGAAGTGTATGAAGTCATGACTGGAATAAAGCGTGCAGACATGGTCAGTCTATCCACAGTAACCCACACAACATCAAATCTTCTCAAGGTTCGTGCCAACACAACCATAAAATCCACAGTGATATGCTCCCACCTCCACCCTGATATATCTAGCCTCTGAAACAAACCACCAAGTCTCTAATGCTCATACTTAACCCTCTAACAGTTCATACACCATGCAACATACTCAACAATATCCTTCTTTATCTTTCTCCACCAGTAATGTTTCCTCAAATCACAGAGCATCTTCGCAGCCCCAGATAAATGGAATACCATGAACTATGAGCCTCCTCAAGAATCAACTCTCTCAAGCCATCCAAATTAGGAACACAGATTTGACCCTGAAGCCTCAATACCCCATCATCACCAATAGTCACACCTTGGCATCATTGTGCTGCATTGCTTCCCTAAGGACAAGCAAGTGGGGATCATCATACTGACGTGCCTTGATGCGTTCAAACGAGGATGACCATGATAAAGCACAAGCAAGAGCCCTATTGGGCTCCGAAATATTCAATCTCATGAATCTGTTGGCTAAAGCTTGAGCTAATGGTCTCTCCCAAGTTGGAATGAGAGCAAGACTCCCCATGCTCTATGCCTTCCCACTCAAGGTGTCGTCCACCACATTGTCCTTTCCCAGATGATAAAGTATGGCGATATCATAATCTTTCAATAGCTCAAACTACCTCTATTTCCACAAGTTCAAATTCTTTTGCTTGTATAGATGCTAGAGTTTCCAGATCATTGTAGCAGTAGATGGGCAAGGCCAACTCTCAACTGCCTCAATCTTCTTCGTATCCACCTTAATCCTCTCACTAGACACCACGTGACCCATGAATGTCACCGAGTCTTACCGGAACTCGCACTTGCAAAATTTAGCATATAGCTTTGTCTCCCTCAAAGTTTGGAGCATAATCCTCAAATGCTGCTTATGCTCCTCCCGGCTGCGAGAATACACCAATATATCATCAATGAAGACAATGACAAAACAATCCAGATAAGGCTGAAATATGTTGTTCATCGAGTGTATGAAAGCTGCTGAGGCATTACTCAGTCGAGAAAACGTCACTAAGAGCTCATAATGCCCATAACGGGTCCTGAATGTCGTCTTAGGAATATCTGAAGCCCGTATCTTTAATTGATGGTACCCTGATCTCAAGTCAATCTTTGAGATATTCTCGCATCCTGAAGCTGATCAAATAAAACATTAATACGTGGTAGTGGATACTTGTTCTTCATGGTAACCTTGCTATATTTCGTGTAGTCAATGCACATTCTCATGTAACCATCTTTCTTCTTCACAGATAGTACCGATGCACCCCAAAGTGTCACACTAGACCTGATGAAGCATTTCCTGTAATTGTTTCTTCAATTCTTTCAACTCCCCTGGTGCAATGCTATATGGTGGAATAGAGATGGGATGAGTGTCTGGCACCAGATCAATACCAAAATCAATATCCATGTCAGGTGATGTTGACACTCAATTTTGACTCTCCGTATTTAAAAATTAACTTTTGTAGGCTTCCTAGTAAAAAATGATAAATATATGATTTTTGCATATTATTTGGCTTTAATGCAATTTATTGATAATTACTCCTATTTTCACAAAATATAAGATTTTTTATCATTTTATTGCAAATAGTTAAATACTACATCCTTTGTGCATTTTTTTAAAAAATATTACAACAATTTATTGAGAACTGTACTATTTTTCAAATATTAGGATATTTATCAATATATTGTCCTTTAAGAATGATAATAATAATTATTACAACACAATTTTAATAGTTACATTTTTAAATAAATACTACAAGATTTTTCGATTAATAATTATTTTCTAATTTACAGCACAATCTATTTAATTGTGTTAAAGCTAGTAGAATTTTTTTTAAATACGGACTCAATCAAGTCAAATTAATGTCCCGTCAACATCCGACGGGATAAAATATTTAATTTGACTAGACATTGATATGACATGACATAATGTAATTATGGTACTTTTTTAAAACGATGTGTAAAGACTCACTTATATTTGTTCTACTCTAAGCCTTAGCCCCTAAGTCTTAGACAGTACACACACCCCATATTTTATATATTTTTACACTACAAAAGTACTACCCCATCGACTTTTAAGGGGTTCACTCTTAGAAAGCCTAATGGCTCTCTCATAATACCATCTCTCTCAAGCACCAGCCGAATTCCCTTATATTTTTGGAGACTTCATCATCTCTCAAATGAGAGAAGCTGCCACCCCTTTGCTCTCTTTTATTTCCGGCCATCCGCCGGATTTGACCACCTGCGGGTCTAGTCGGCCATCTATGGTTTCTCTTTTTCCCTTTCTTCTTTGTCTCTTGTCTGCAACTACTGCCACCCGCCAGAGTTGGTCGTTTGCGATGGATTGGCAACAATGGTAGCCCATTACAACCCCTCCTCCCTTTACTTCTTTGCTCAAAACACGCCGGAAATGACTAATTTGGTGGATCGCGAACAGATCTGGCCGGCAACTGTTGCTACTTGGACTGTCATGGCCGTTCGTTACTAGACCTGACCGGAAAGCTCTAACTTCCGACAAACTCTATGTTTTACAATGACGCTTTCTCTTTATGAATGTTGCTTTATTTTTTGGTTTGTTTACAGGAAAACTCACATCTGTATAGCCGTTTTTATAATCTTCCGACCTGTATGTGGCTGGATTTGCGAATTTTTTCCGGCGTATTTGTTTGTCACCGGCTAACCCTTTTCTCTTTTCTGTTCCATCACCACTTTGGGGTGGTAGTTTCTCATTTGGTATATTGTATTTGATGTTGTTTTGGGATTCTTGTGTTCATTTATCTCGACGCTGCATTTAGGATATTCTGATTGTGAGCTTTTCGACCAGTTGTGGTGGTGATGATATTGTCCTTGTTTCATTTGGATATTAGGATGTTTTTCTATATTATTGGGTTACCCCTACTGTTTTGGTTTTGCTCTGCGGAAGTGGCTGCTCGACTATATTTGTTGACTATTATTTGCTATTGACGTGATTTGATCGAACATAGTGTTGGCCTATTCTTTTAGCTGATAGTGTTGGAAAAATAGGATGTTAAACTCAGGCTTATGAGAATAATTTTTTGAAGCATGAGGCCCCAAATGACCCTCGGACTGGATCCAAATAACGAGGTGGCGATGATAAATATCGAAAAATAAAAGACGAGAACGCGACGAACTAACAACCTTAGGAGGGCGACATGGTCGGCCACCGTAGTCGCAACCAAGGTGGTTCCTGTCTCATGTCTAGACGGATATCAAAATACATATCCGAGCCTCATATAATATCTTTTATACTATTTTTAAGAACTATTTTCGAAAAAACATGATTAACACGTTTCCAAAAATCTTTTCTAAAAACATTTTAAACCAAAATTCATTTTAAAAACATGCCATTTAATTCATTTTATTTTATGTCATTTTATTCATAATTTTACTTTCTTGTCTAGTGAGGTATTATCATACGGAGTCGCTTTCGGAAGACGACACTCGAAGATAAAAAGACAAATTCCCGTCAAGCTCCCAGCTTCGCCCTTCCTATTCTATTACATATCCAAAATCGCAAGTATAGTGAAATCGTAGATAGATGTTGTATTATTTGTTCACTATGATATTTATCTATTTGTTAGACACTTTGGATGTGTTGCATCTAGCTAATAATCTGGTCAACCTACAATGTTGTGTGTTAAATAATTCTTTCAAGATTGTCTATACAAATCTAGAATGCCAAATATATATTTTACAACTTAGTTGATTAATTAGGATTAGTATGTACATACTTAATTGAATTGGTTGCATACGTAAATAAGTGAAAGGCATGTTGTTTCCTTTTCAAAATAGGAATTTTACCTTTTTTAGATATATATTAGGATCTTTCTTTGTAACCAATCTCTTTGTAAATTATTTTGACTATTTTATATTAAGTAGATATAACTTGCAAAATTCATAATTGAGTCTGTCATATTTAGAATTAATTCAATTGCTACATCCATTTGGGTCTAACTCGATAATTGCCAACATTCTCCATGAGTTATTTTTTTATAATTTTATTCTTGCACTGGGTTGGCAATCCTCTTGGCCTCTTTGTATATTTATCTGATTGTCAACATAAGTATTTTATTATTAAATTTATTCATTTATCCATTTCTTTCAAACCAAACTCTAAGGTCTTTCTTATATGGTCTTAATTTGTTTTTGTCATAAAAATCATTTTTCCTTTATGCTCATACACTCTTGACAAATACTTTATGCTTTGTTCTTTACACATTTAGTCAAGTATTTTAGTCAATTGCGAAACACTTACTCATTTTTGAAAATAATTCCCTCCATTATTTATTCATCATTCAACGGATGTTCATGTACCTTTAAGACAATCCATTGCAGTGATTATCAAATTTTAATCATAAATTAACTCCATTAAACCTATTAAAACTCTTTTAGAACATCTCAATTGTTTATACACATTCCTTACTTGATTTAATCACTCCATTGTCACATGTAAGATTCGTTGTGGATAATTTCTTTCTTATGCTCCCCTATCTATGACAACTCTTCATAATTTATTTGATTATTTCTTTTAAGTTAATTGTTGGTTACCTTATTCAAAAACTAATTCTTACCATTGTATTATATATGTATTCAATAAAGATTAATCTTATACAGTCAAATCACTTGACTTTAATTATAAATTGAGGTTTCCTTTATACTTTATTTCGAACCTAATTCTTTCAATCGAACTCCAAAAAGAATTTCTGTTTATTATCTATTTTGCATATCCTATTGTATATATTTTACCACAAATGAAATGGCCATACTTTGAATGTTTATTAACTACATGGTAATTGCATTGGCTATTCTTTGATAGAAATTCTTTGTGAGGTAGTCAATTATTCTTTTTAACTTTCTCCCTTTTATTTGATTGAGTCCAGAGGAACCAGATTTTGTGGATCTTGAGCGACGGCTAACGCCTTGCCCTCAAGATAACTTGAACCTATACCAAGAATCTCAAGGGTTTCACCTATCATAATTAAAGTGTGCATAATATAGTGTAGTATAGGTGTCTAAGTGTACCTTAAATACTAGGTGGCTACTCTAAACTCCAATTAATCTTGTAGAGTACTATAAGTTGTACATTATTTTGACTTGTAAAAAATAGGGTGCAACAACGTGGCGACTCTGCTGGGGATACTTCAGGTTCTAACCACCGCGGATTTGATCAATTACCTGAGGGATTACACATTCTCCAGTATTCCAACTTCTATTCTTTCTGTCACATGCTTCAAGTCGTATATTCTCTTCTTCAAGTTGTACACTTTTTGCTTCAAGTTGTATATTCTTTGTTTTTAATCGTATATTCTCTGCTACAAGTCATATTCGTCGAATGCTTTATTCTGGTCTATTATTCGTCATGCGCTTCATGCGGTATATTATTTTTCGTTTGCCTCGAGTTGTATATTCTTTGTTGTGTGCTTCAAGCCCCATATTCTCTGTCACGTGCATCAAACCGCGTGTTCTTGGTTACGTGCTTCAAACTGCATATTCTTTGTCATGCTCATGTTGTATATGCTTTATGCATGCCCATGCTGTATATGCTTTCATAGATGCCCGTGTTATATATTCTTTGGCACATGCTTATAGTACTACCTTATTAATTTTCATTACTTTTCGATCAACTCTTGCTCGTATGCGATCATCCACAATTCACGCGAGGGTTGTATTTTCACCCCTCCTTACCTTCTTTAAAAACAATCTAGTTTCGGAGATTGGCATACGAGGTTAACTATGTACCATCTCGTAATTGTCCTTAACACATGCTCAAATCTAGGTAAATCTACTCTCAGAATTCCTAGGTTACTATACACGTAGTCTTGCAACTTGCTTTAACTGAAATAATTATTGCATATCATTTACTTGCTACATATTCTTTGTATACTTGTTAAATATTCTTTGAATGCCGTCGTTATGTATTCTTTATCTGATACATGTACCATCTACTTGTTATCCACTACTTAGGTTCTCTTTGTCTGACCATTCCCATAATCATACCATCATTTGGACTCTACCATTCTTTTCAATTATACATCAATCTAGCTTGGTACATCTTCCACTGATTTGATATATTCTTCTCAATCGAACCACGCACCTTCGCTGATTTCCATCATATGAGGCAGATCCATGTACTATGCTACCATCTATTTCATATTCGGGAGTTACCAGTCTCCACCACCCACCCAAGAATTCTCATTCATAATCACACTTCTTTTCAAAGAACAATCATTCATTCATGACAACTATACAGATTCAACAAATGTAACGACCTGACTGGTTGTTTTGCTTTCAAGATCTCAGTTTTCCTAATTAAGAGTCCCCGTATGTGCTTTTACTGTTTGTGACTTGCAGGAATGGTTAGTTCATGTTTGGAAGGGTTCGGGTTGAAATCGAAATACATAGTTACATAATAATGGCTTAAAATGGTTAAGTTTGACTTGAGTCAACATTTTATATAAACGGCCTTGTAACCAATATTTGACGGTCCCAATAGGCTCGTATGATGATTTTGAACTTGAACGTACGCTCGGATTGCTTTTCGGATGACCCGGGAGCATTTCAGCGCTTAACATTGAAAGTTGGCGCATTGAAGATTTTCAAGTTGATTAAATTTGGTTTGAAGTAGGTTTTGGTGTTATCGAGGTCCATTTGCGATTTCGAGCTCGAGATTAGTTCCGCATGGTGATTTGTGACTTGCACGCAAAATTTGGTGTCATTCCGAGTAGTTTATGCATAATTTATGTCATGGGCGGCTTTCCAGCCATGCCCTATGACCCCTTGGATGTGCCCCGTGGCGTCCTGGCAAGCCTCCCAACGCCTAGCGCCACGGTCGGCCCCGTGGTCTTGGCAGCACCAAGTGACAAGCGCACAAGCGCCTCTGTCGCCCCACTGACAGCCAGCGCCAATGCCAGCCACAGGCAGATGCCCATAGCGCCGCGCGCGGACCCTGAGCCGAATGACAAAGTTGCCGCTGACGGACTTGTTTCTACTTTGTAGAAGACTAAGTCATTTTCTTTGTAAATATAGAATACATTTACTTTATTTTATTTCAGTATGATTCTACAGCTTTCTTAGGTCAACTCTTGTAACTTTGGTTTTTTTATTTTAAGCATTATTAGGGGGGTATAAGCATTCAAACTTTCAAACAAGCAATCAATTCTCTGTACCGGTGTCTCACCCCCTCGACACCGCGTAGCTGTTGTAATAGCCTTTCATTTATGCAAGCAAGCTCTTTTCTTAATTTTCTCTACAAGCTCTCAATTCTGTCGTTGCTCACGATATTGGTTTTCCCGCACGGCACTGATAATCTAGTCTAGTGTGCGCAGGGGACCTCAGTTGGCGAACGGCAATCGTACTGACATCGATTGCTTAGCCTTACGTCGCCCTTCCAAAGAACCTCAGGAAGGCGCCCCGTAATAGTTGGTATCAGAGCCTAGGCTCAATATCGGACGAGGGAACGCATTGCCATTACACCGTTTCTGACCATGGTGAATTACGGGGATCGGATCACTGTCCTCGAACAGACGGTTGATGCACTACGGCCCATCGTGGAAACTGTGCCTGACCTACAGACCAGCCTAGTGCAAAGGTTGGAGGACCTGGATCGCAGGATGCACCAGCCAAAAATTGACATTGAAAACATCAGCCGCGACTCGGAAGGAGACCGGCAAACGGCAGCCACTGAGGCAGCCAAAATTTTTGGGAAATTTGAGTACCTCCAACAGGAGCGTGCCGAAGATTTAGCCCACAGGGCACAGGAGGCAGACAGGATGATTGCCATGCAACAGACCATCGACAACTTGACAGACCAGCTCAATGTTGTCAATGCTGCTTTACAGGGCCTTCTTCGAGGAAGCGGGAACCAAACGGGGTACTATGAATTTTGTGCCCGCAGCCCAGAAATTGAAAATTCCTGAGCCCAAGCCATACAGTGGGGCTCGGAATGCCAAAGAAGTGGAGAATTTCATCTTTGACATCGAGCAGTGTTTCGATGCCGTGGGAGGCCTAGAAGAAGCTAAGAAGGTGGCAACTGCCGCCATGTATCTTCAAGGTGATGCTAAACTCTGGTGGCGGGTGAAATATGAAGCCATCAGGGCCGGTGAGGACAATCTTGATACATGGGCGGAACTGAAGGCTGCCATACGCTTATAGTTCTTCCCAGAAAATGTTGAGTATAATGCAAGAAGGAAACTCCGGGAGCTCCGCCAGACCAAGTTAGTGCGGGACTACGTGCGAGAATTCTCTGCACTTATGTTGAGCATACGAGACATGGGGGACAAGGACAAACTCTTCACCTTCCTGGAAGGGTTGAAACCCTATGCTCGCATGGAACTCCAGAGACAAAGGGTAGATACATTGCCCAAGGCAATCCAAGCAGCAGAATGCCTTGGGGACTATTAAGTGGAAGCTCGAAAAGATAGGCCTCAACAGCCTGTCAATTGAGGATATAAAGGGGGTCATTCAAGTAATAGTGGAGCAGAAGTGGAGGAGATCGGAGTGCAAATAAATCTTGGGCTCCCTCCTCAGGCAGCACCAGTGCTGCATCTACCAACAATGATCGGGGGAGAAAGCCCCTTCAGGGTGTCGTCACTGTGGCGAACCACATTGGAATAACGAATGTCCGCATGCGCAAATGAATGCTCATCAGGTGGTTGATGATGGAACGGATGATGAATCCGATGATGCAGATCAAACCGAGCCGGTAGGTGCATTCAACGCAATTGTGGGTTCTTTTTCTGACTCCTTGGCAGAGACCAGTGCTGGTATCCGTAAGAAGAAGGATTCTTTCCCTATCAACAAGAAAGGGAAAAAGAAGGCGGACGAGAAGACCTCTCCTAGGCAGGAGCGGACCTTAATGTTCGTCGAGGTGAAGTTAAATGGCAAACCTATTCGAGCAATGACAGACACGGGTGCAACCCCCAACTATCTAGACTCGACTCAAGTGGAACGCCTTGGCCTAGTCGTAGGAAAGGGCCGAGGTCGTGTCAAGGCAATCAACTCACCTCCTCAACCAGTTAGGGGAATAGCCAGAGATGTGCCAGTGAAACTTGGCCCTTATGAAGGAAAAATCAACTTGCGAGTGGTGATCATCGACGACTTCGAGTTGATAGTGGGGTTGGAATTCCTGAGGCAAACCAACAACATGCCGGTGCCATATGCAGACATGTTACTAATGATGGGGACAAACGGGGCCAAGCCCTGCTCCATTCCGTGCATGCCCGTGAAGATGGCTGTGGAGAACATCTCAGCCTTGCAGTTGAAGAAGGGGGTCAAGAGACATGAACCTACATTCTTGGCTACTCTATGCATCGAAGATATAGAACACTCCTCGGGTCCTCTTCCTGCACCCGTGAAGGAGTTGTTACTTGAATTTGAAGATGTCATGCCACAAGAGATGCCAAAGCATCTTCCGCCGAGGCGTACTGTGGACCATGAGATTGAGTTGGTGTCGGGTGCAAAGCCACCTGCCCGGGTGCCATACAGAATGTCACAACCCAAACTCACCGAGCTTCGGAGACAATTGACGGAGATGTTAGACACAGGGATCATCGTGCCCTCAAAATCCCCATACGGGTCCCCTGTGCTCTTTAAAAAGAAACATGATGGGAGTTTACGGTTATGCGTAGATTACCGGGCCCTAAACAAAATCACAGTGAAGAACAGGTACCCTATCCCACTCATGGCTGATTTGTTCGATAGATTGGGTAATCCGGCGGTGTTAACTAAGATAGACCTGAAGACTGGTTATTGGCAGGTGCGAATCGCAGAGGGCGATGAGCACAAGACGACGTGCGTGACGAGGTATGGGTCATATGACTTCCTGGTGATGCCGTTCGGCTTGACTAATGCCCCAGCCACATTCTGCACCCTGATGAACCAAGTCTTCCGCGAATATATTGATGAATTCGTGGTGGTCTACTAGGACGACATTGTCGTGTATAGCCAGACATTGGAGGACCATCTGGAGCATTTGCGGAAAGTCTTATCCCGATTGCGGGAGCATGAACTATATGTGAAGCTGTCCAAATGCTCCTTTGCTCAGAAACAGATAGATTTCCTCGGACATGTCATTGAGGAAGGGCGGATCAAGATGGACCAACAAAAGATTCAGGCTATCACAGATTGGCTGCCGCCTAAGGACGTCCACGCCTTGAGGGCGTTCCTTGGCCTATGTAACTTCTACCGCCGTTTTGTGAGAAACTACTCTCTCATCGCTGTGCCACTAACAGAACTCCTCAAGAAGGCCACACCTTGGGATTGGGCACCCAGGCGAGCAGAAGCCTTTAATGCCTTGAAAGCGGCTATGTCTAGTAGCCCCGTTTTGGCTCTCCCTGATTTGGCCAAACCATTTGAGGTACAGACGGATGCCTCCGAATATGCACTTGGTGGGGTCTTGCTACAGGATGGACATCCTGTAGCCTATGAGAGCCGGAAGCTGAAAGATGCTGAGCGGCGCTATGCCGCCCACGAAAAGGAATTGTTGGCTGTAGTTCATTGCCTGCGCCTTTGGAGGCATTATCTGCTGGGAACCCCGTTCATAGTTAAGACAGATAACACAGTTGTCAGCCATTTCCTTACACAGCCGAAGTTGAATGGCCGACAGGCAAGGTGGCAGGAGCTTCTAGCGGAATTCCACTTCACCTTGGAGTACCGCAGTGGAAAGACTAACCAAGTGGCTGATGCTCTCAGTCGGAGGGCGGACCTCGCATCCGTGTGCTTACTCGCCACTCTTAGGTGGAGCGAAGTAACCACGAACATCAAAGACCAGATACTGGGTCTTCTCATCAAGGATCCTGCTGCACAGTATTTGGTTACTCTGGTAGAACAAGGCAAGACTCGCCAGTTCTACATAGAAGATGTTTTCCTGAAAGTGAAAGGAAACCGGCTTTATGTTCCTAAGGGGGGAGATCTGCGAAGGATCATTCTGGCGGAATGCCACGACACCTTGTGGGCAGGTCATCCGGGTGAAGAACGCACCATGGCGTTACTTCGCCGTGCATATTATTGGCCCCAAATGGCCGATGACGTCGCTCAGTACGTGAAAACTTGCCTAACATGCCAAAAGGACAAGTCGGATCGCCTAACGCCAGCAGGACTGTTAGAACCACTAGCTGTTCCAAAGCGGCCTTGGGAAAGCGTCTCTCTGGATTTCATCACCGGATTGCCCAAGGTTGGAGATCTTACAACTATTCTGGTTGTTGTGGATCGGTTTTCTAAATACGCTACCTTCATAGCAGCCCCACAATATATATCAGCAGAAGATACAGCTCAGCTTTTCTTCTCTCATGTCGTGAAATATTGGGGCCTGCCAAAAGAGATCTTTAGTGATCGCGACTCGCGCTTCACTAGCAATTTCTGGACGCAACTCTTCAAGTGCCTTAGGTCAAAACTAAGTCACAGTTCAAGCTTTCACCCACAATCTGATGGCCAAACAGAACGGTTTAACGGCATACTGGAGGAATAACTCCGCCACTTTGTAACTGGGTCGCAGAAAAATTGGGTGAAGCTTTTGGATGCTGCTCAGCTGTGCTTCAATTCACAAAAGAACTCCAGTACCAACAAGAGCGCTTTTGAAATTGTTACCTGACAGCAACCGCTACTCCCACACACAGTGAATGCTCCAAACATGGCAAAATCTCCCCGAGCTGCTAGCTTCTCAAGAGAATGGAAGCGAAATCTGGAGATAGTGCGGAGCTATCTTGTCAAAGCCCAAAAGCGGATGAAGAGGCATGCTGATCAAAACCGTCGCTTTGTTGAATATCAAGTAGGAGACAAAGTGATGGTCAAAATCCCAAAGCGGTACTTATTTGCGGGAGTCCATGACCCTCGCCTGTTGCAAAAATATATTGGACCCTTGTCCATTGTAAAGCGCATTGGGAAAGTGGCATACCGGGTGGATACCCCAGCTTGGTGGAAGATTCATCTTGTCTTCCATGTCAGTCTCCTAAAACCTTTTAAGGAAGATACGGAGGATCCTGCACGGAGCCAACTTACAATCCCCAGCATTCGGGGCCATAATTCAGCTGGGAAAAGGCGTGCTGAAGCTATCCTTGACGATAGAGTGATTCATGCCTCCTGGAAAGATCACCAAGAGTTCTTGGTGAAATAGCAGGGACGCGACGCAGAGGAGAATACTTGGGAGAGGGGGACAAACCTCAAAGCCTTCAAGAGCCTAATCGAAGATTATCTTGCAAGTAAGGTGCCGAGGACGTCGCCAACTCAGGTGGGGGAGAATGTCATGGGCGGCTTTCCAGCCATGCCCCATGACCCCTTGGACGTGCCCCGTGGCGTCCTGGCAAGCCTCCCAACGCCTAGCGCCACGGTCGGCCCCGTGGTCTTGGTAGCTCCAAGTGACAAGCGCGCAAGCGCCTTTGTCGCCCCACTGACAGCCAGCGCCAATGCCATCCACAGGCAGAGGCCCATAGCACCGCGCGCGCGGACCCTTAGCCGAATGACAAAGTTGCCGCTGACGGACTTGTTTCTACTTTGTAGAAGACTAAGTCCTTTTCTTTGTAAATATAGAATAGATTTACTCTATTTTATTTCAGTATGATTCTACAGCTTTCTTAGGTCAACTCTTGTAACTTTGGTTTTTTTATTTTAAGCATTATTAGGGGGGTATAAGCATTCAAACTTTCAAACAAGCAATCAATTCTCTGTACTGGTGTCTCACCCCCTCGACACCGCGTAGCTGTTGTAATAGCCTTTCATTTATGCAAGCAAGCTCTTTTCTCAATTTTCTCTACAAGCTCTCAATTCTGTCGTTGCTCACGATATTGGTTTTCCCGCACGGCACTGACAATCTAGTCTAGTGTGCGGAGGGGACTTCAGTTGGTGGACGGCAATCGTACTGACATCGATTGCTTAGCCTTACGTCGCCCTTCCAAAGAACCTCAGGAAGGCGCCGCGTAACATTTAGCACGTTCGGACTAAGTTGGAAGAACTTGAAGTTCATAAGTTGATTAAATTTTTTTAGGGGTGCGATTCTTTGTTTTGATGTTGTTTTATGCGTTATGAGGATTTGAGCAAGTATGTTTTATGTTTATGAACTTGTTGGCTGATTGGACGGGGCCCCTAGGGGCATCGGGTGCTATTCGGATGATGTGCAGAACATGTTTGTACTTTGAAGAAGGGCTAAAGCAGTGGTAGTTCTGGAGCGTTCGCACTTGCGAACAACTAGGCTCAGGTACGAGCCAGGGACCGCAGGAGCAGCTGGGAGTCGATTGGCCCGCGTCCTCAGAAGCGGACTCGCTTTTGTGCTGGAGAGATCACAGATGCGGAGGATGGCAGCATGGCATGGTCGCAGGTGCGCGAGGCAAGTCGCATAAGCAAGCTCGCAGATGAGGAGTTTTTGTGCAGGTGTGATCAAGGCTAGTGCGTGCATGTACCGCAGAAGTGGACAATTTCCTCGAGAAGTGGCCTCGCAGAAACGACAAAGCTACCGCAAGTACGAAAATCGATGGGGCAGTGAGGTGCATTTATATCGGGATTTACGCTCATGGTCTTCATTTCCCTCACTTGTTGGTTGAATTTAGAGCTTTTTGAATGAGGGTTTTCACCTAGCAATTTGAGATACGTAATTTCTACACAACATGAGTTTGAATCACGCATTTTGGGTAGATTTTTACCATGTAAATTGTAGAAATTATGGGTTAGTTGAAAAACCTAGATTTTGATAAAAATGGGATTTAACCACGAAAATAATTATGGGATTGGGTAGAAATAGCATATTTAAACTCGTGAGGTTATGGGTGACATTTATGTTCGAAAATTTTAGGAATCCAGACACTTGGGCTTGGGGGTGAATTTTAAGAATCTCCCAATTTGGGTTGGCTAATTACTCTAATAACTAAATGATGAACCTATGACTGTATGCTGATTAATTTATATACTATTTGGCTTGCTTCGGATTGTTCGCCACCAGGTTAAGGCTTTAGAGCGAATTTGTTGGCCAGAAAGTGAGTTTTGTGACGAGGTAAGTCACTTGCTTAACCTTGTAAGAGGGAATTTACCCTATAGGTGTTTTAAATAACTATTTGCTTCTAGTTGTGGGGGCTATGTATGCACGAGTTGACGAGAGTCTGTTCCTACAAATCATTCTTAAGTCTGGTAGTATTAGGACCCAATCATGAAATACTTGTATTGTTCGCACTCTACTTGTTAAATTAAGTGCTTAAATCATATTGAAACTTGATAAAGGATTCGTAAAGACCAAATTTTACTTACTTTGAGTTTTGGCGGGTTACTTGACCGTCAATAGAAATTATGCTTCCTTGTGTGTTAGTCTTGTGATAGCTTTGAAATCGAATGTTCGTACAATATTCTCTCTTCTTGTGGACCGGGCCGAATGCCTCCGCAGTATAATAGATGTATCTATGGTTCGTGGCGTTCGACCCTCAGCAGTGTACACATTATTCTGGATCAGGCCATATGACCTCGGCATAAATCGTTTGACAATGCTAGGAGCCCGATTACACTTGATATTATATTTATGACTTGAGAGGTTTAATTTATTTATTGGCCCGAAATTTGTTGGAGTTAGTACGTGTCAGTTGGAGATTTTAAATTGACTACCAGTTAAAGAATCATTTATTCACTACGTGTTATTGTGTTATTATTATTATTCACGTATTCCATCCTATTTAGAATTTCTGTAATTTATTTGTGGGCCCATAGTAACTGTCGATGCTGACCCCTCGTCAATACTTCTTCAAGGCTAGACTAGATACGTACTGGGTACATGTTGTTTATGTACTCCTGCTACACTTCTGCACTAATCGTATAGGATCTGAGGCAGGTGCATCTGGCATTCATTCAGGCGCACACCCCCGTTACCCTGAGGCATAGTGGTGAGCTGCTCTCTGAGTCCGTTCTGCAGCACCTAAAGTCTCTCTTTTGTATTTACTTTCTGTCTATCTTATTTCAGAGAGTAGCATAGGTGTTTTGTATATTATACTAGTTGCTCATTCATTTGTTACACTAGGTCTTGGGAATATGCTAGTAGCCACTTTATGGTTTTTAGTATATATTCCATCGTATTTTCTGTTTCATTAGTTTACGCTTTACTTAACTATTTCCACTTCTCATCTACTTAATAAATAAAAATCAACTACTTTGAAATTATTAAAAGAGATAAATATATGACTAGCTCACCGTTGGCTTGCCTAGCGGCCCCGTTGGGCTCCATCGCGACCTATAGGGGAAATTGGGTCGTGATAACTTGGTATCAGAGCACTAGGTTCACGTAGGTCTCACAAGTCATGAGCAGGCCTAATATAATCTTGCGTATTGGTTCGGAGACGTCCGTACTTATCTTCGAGAGGCTATAGGGTGTTAGGAAACTACTCTTTCTTCATCACCTATCGTGCAGTTGGTGTTGTGCTAAGTATCTTTCTCTTATTCTCTCACAGATTGCGAGAACGTGCGCGGCTGATGTACCCGACGAAGGAGAAGCTGCTCCCACCGTTGCTAGAAGCCGAGGCAGGGCTACAACTTGTGCTAGAGGAAGAGGGCGTCCTAGAGTTTCTCTAGTTGTGCCAACAGTGGATCCAGTGGAGGATACTGCTATTGAGGAGCAGGGCTAGGTGCCTGTAGCGTAGCCGGCCCTAGTGGATTTCATGTCCGCACCAGGATTTTAAGAGGTCATGGGCCGTATGCTGCGCTTCATGGATT
Source organism: Nicotiana obtusifolia (assembly GCA_002018475.1). Taxonomy (NCBI): domain Eukaryota; kingdom Viridiplantae; phylum Streptophyta; class Magnoliopsida; order Solanales; family Solanaceae; genus Nicotiana; species Nicotiana obtusifolia. Next base: position 113,944 of record MCJB01021225.1, read on the forward strand.
CTATGATGCAGGTTGGTTTATTCCCAGCAGACCCAGCCACATCTCAGGCGGGAGGGGGAGCACAATACTCCTACCGCTCAGGCTCCATGGCATGCAGCTGCCATATATCATACCCTGGGCGCACTACCTGTGGGCGGAGCTTAACTAGTTGCAGCGGCTATACCAGAGCCTAGACTAGCTATGGCCGTTGAGTCGCAGAAGCTATTGGATATATGGACTAGTCTACATCCTCCAGCCTTTGGAGATGAGTGACACGAGGACCCCCAGGACTTTATTGATCGTTGAAAGGATAGACTGCACAACATGAGGATATTGGAGTCCCACGGGGTGGACTTTACCACCTTTCTGTTGAAGGGCAAGGCCCGTAGGTGGTGGCAGTCTTATTTTCTTGGCAGACCAGTAGGTTCTCCTCCTTTGACTTGGGACCAGTTCACACATCTCTTTCTGGAGAGATATATTCCACCCTCTCAGAGGGAAGAGTTGCGAGGTCCATTTAAGCATCTCCAGCAAGGTCAGATGTCGGTGACCAATTATGATGCGAGATTTTCTGAGTTGTCTCGCCATGCACTTATGATAGTCCCCATCGATGCAAAGAGAGTGCGGAGGTTTGTTATGGGTTTGCACTCTGGTATCTAGGTCACTATGGCCCGAGAGGTTGAGCTGAGGACTCCTTACGGGTAGGTTGTGGTGATAGCTCGTAGGATCGAGGGTTTTCGTCATCGGGGCCGATAGTAGATGCCGAGGGACTAGCGGTTTCGATATTTTTAAGGGTTCAACGGTGCTCCATCTGGTGGCAGAGGTCAGTTCGTGAGGTGTCGGTCTAGCATGCCAATATATTCAGCATCACCGCCTTCTTAGGGTGCTCCAGTGTGGCCATATTTCAGCGTCATTGCAGAGAGCTCCTACCATCCACCGGCAATTCAGGGTTCCTCCAGTGGGAGTTCAGGTCCCAGAGTGTGACCGCCTATGGCACCAGCCGTCCGGCCGCCCAGAGGTGGAGGGCAGGTGGGTAGGGGCCGTCCTAGAGGTGGAGGCCAGTGAAGTGTCACTCCAGCTAGGTCGTATGCGTTTCCAACAAGACCAGATGCAGTAGCCTCAGATGCCGTGATCATAAGTATTATCTCTATCTGTGATAGGGATGCTTTGATACTACTTGATCCAGGGTTTACATATTCATATGTTTCATCTCTGTTTGCTCGTTTTCTGGGTTTTCCTCACGAGTCCTTGGGTACCCCTGTATATGTGTCCACGCCAGTGAACGATTCTGTTGTTATGGATCAGATTTACCGGTCCTGTATCATGATATTTTATGGTTATGAGACTGGATCGGATCTTCTATTGCTCGATATGACCGACTTTGAGGTCATCCTGGGCATGGACTAGTTGTCTCCATATCATGCTGTCCTTGATTGCCATGCCAAGACTGTTACCTTGGTGATGCCAAAGTTGCCTTCATTAGAGTGGAAAGGTTCATCTGTTAGTGCATGTAGTTGGGTTATCTCTTACCGAAGGCTCGACACATGGTGGAGAAGGGCTGTTTAGCTTATCTAGCATATGTTCGGGATATGGTTGCAGAGACTTTGGCGATTGATTCAGTGCCCGTGGTTTGGGAGTTCTTCGATGTGTTTCCTTATGATCTACCAGGCATGCCAACAGATCATGATATCAATTTTTATATTGATTTGGCTCCAGGTACCCAGCCTATCTCTATTCCACCTTACCACATGGCTCCGAGAGAGTTGAAGGAGATAAAAAAAACAGCTTGAGGAGTTGCTAGCAAAGGCGTTCTTCAGACCATGTGTATCGCCTTGGGGTGCACTGGTGTTGTTCGTTAAGAAGAAGGATGACAATGTGTGGATGTACATTGATTACCGCCAGTTGAACAAAGTTACCATTAAGAACAAATACCAGTTTCCGCATATTAATGATTTGTTTGACCAGTTGCAGGGTGCCAGGGTGTTCTCTTGAGATCGGGGTATCATCAGTTGAAGATTTGTGATTCATATGTTTCAAAGACGGCTTTCCGGACTAGATATGGCCACTATGAGATTCTAGTGATGTCTTTCGGCTTGACCAATACCCCGGCCGCGTATATGGATTTGATAAACCGGGTGTTTAGGCCATATATTGAATCGCTTGTCATTGTCTTCATTGATGACATATTGATCTACTCGCATGGCATGGAGGAGCACGAGCAGCATTTAATAGTGGTGCTTCAGACCTTGCGGGAACAGAAGCTATATATGCTAAGTTCTCCAAGTGCGAGTTCTGATTGGATTCTGTGGCGTTGTTTGGGCATGTGGTATCAGGCGAGGGTATTAAGGTAGATCCCAAGAAGATCGAGACAGTTCAAAGTTGGCCTCGTCCTACCACAGCGACTGAGATCAGGAGCTTCTTGGGGTTAGCAGGTTATTATCGCCGGTTTGTGGATGGCTTCTCATATGTTGCAACACCTTTGACTAGATTGACCCAGAAGGGTGCTCCATTCCGATGGTCCGATAATTGTTAGGTGAGCTTTTAGAAGCTCAAGATCGCATTGACTACAGCACCGGTGTTAGTGTTGCCTTCTAGTTCAGGAATGTATATTGTGAATTGCGACGCTTCATGCGTTGGCCTGGGTTGTCTATTGATGCAGGAGGGGTGAGTTATTGCATATGCTTCATGTCAGCTGAAGCCTCACGAGAAGAATTACCCCGTACATGATTTGGAGTTGGCTGTGATAGTTCATGCTCTCAAGATCTGGAGGCATTATCTTTATGGGGTGTCCTATGAGGTTTACAGCGATCATCGCAGCTTGCAGCATTTGTTCAAGTAGAGGGATCTCAATTTGAGGCAGCGCAAGTGGCTTGAGTTACTAAATGACTATGATATTACCATCCTTTATCATCCGGGCAAGGCGAATGTGGTTGCGGATGCCTTGAGAAGAAAGGCTGAGAGTATGGGTAGTTTGGCATTCATTTCAGCAAATGAGAGGCCATTGGCTTTGGACACTGAGTCCTTGGCTAACAGACTTATGAGATTGGATACTTCAAGCCCAGTCGAGTTCTTGCATGCGTCGTTGCTCAGTCTTTATTATTCGAGCGGATAAAGACACATCAGTACGATGATTCGCACTTGTTGGTTCTTAGGGAGACGATTCTACTGGGAGGTGCCAAGGAGGTTACTATTGGTGAGGATGGTGTTCTGCGACTCCAGGGTCGTCTATGTGTTCCTAATGTTTGTGGATTGAGGTAGAAGATTCTAGAAGAGGCACATAGTTCTCAGTATTCTATGCATCCATGTACTACGAAGATGTATCGTGACCTGAGGCAGCATTATTGGTGGTGATAGATGAAGAAGGAAATAGTTGAGTATCTAGCGAGGTGCCTAAATTGCCAACAGGTTATGTGTGAGCACCAGAGGCCAAGAGGCCTACACCAGCAAATGGTTATACTTGAGTGGAAATGGGAGCACATCACTATGAACTTCGTAGTGTGGTTGCCATGGACTTTGAGGACATTTGATGCAGTTGGGTCATCGCTGACCGTTTGACCAAGTCGGCACACTTCATTCCGATTGTGACTATGTATTATTCAGAGGGATTGGCCCAGATTTACATTAAGGAGATTGTTCTGTTGCATGGTGTGTCTGTTTTTATCATATCAGATAGAGGCCCTCAGTTTACTTCGCACTTATGGAGGGCAGTACTGAGTTAGTTGGGGACTCGGGTAGAGCTCAGCACAACCTTTCAGCCCCAGACCGACGGGCAGTCGGAGCAGACTGTTCAGATCTTGGAGGATACGCTCAGAGCATGTGTGATTGACTTTGGAGGGCAGTAGGATCGATTCTTGCCTTTGGCCGAGTTTGCTTATAACAACAGTTATTAGTCCAGCATTGAGATGGCTCCATTAGAGGCTTTGTATGGTTGGCGATGTCATTCGCTCATCGTATGGTTTGAGCTTGGCGAGGCTAGGTTATATGGTACTGACTTAGTGAAGATACGTTGGATCAGAAGGCGTGTGATTTATCATTTATGGTGGGGGAGAAGGTTCTCCTGAAAGTCTCGCCGAAGAAGGGAATCAAGGTTCGGGAAGAAGGGCATGTTGAGCCCAAGGATTATAGGTCCATTTGAGGTGTTGAGGCGAGTTGGGGAGGTTGCTTATGAGCTTGCTTTGCCTCCCAGTCTATTAGGAGTGCATCCGTTTTTCCACGTGTCTATGCTCCGGAAGTATCATGCCGACACGTCTCATGTGTTAGACTATAGCACGGTTCAGATAGATGAGAGCCTAGGTTTTGAGGAAGAGCCAATTGCCATTGTAGATAGACAGGTTCGCCAGTTGAGGTCCAAGAAGATTTCTGCAGTAAAGGTTCAGTAGATTGGTCAACCAATCGAGAAGGCGACTTGGGCGACAGAGGAGGACATGCTGAGCAAATATTCACACCTATTCAGCACTCCGGGTATGATTTTAGACCTGTTGAGGATGAACATTTGTTTGAGAGGTGGAGAATGTAATGACTCGATCGGCTTTTACTATTCCCCTAATTAAGACTCCTCGTATGTGCTTTTACTATTTTATGACTTGCGGGGATAGTTAGTTAGGGTTTGGAAGGATTTGGGGTAAAATCGGAACACTTAGTTCCTTAATAATGGCTTAAGATGATTAAGTTTGACGTGAGTCAACGTTTTTAGTAAACGGCCTCAGAACTAGGATCTGTCGATCCTAGTATGTTCGTATGATGATTTTGGACTTGGGCGTATGCTCGGATTGGGTTTCGGATGACCCCGGAGCGTTTCAGCGCTTAATATTGAAAGTTGACGCATTGAAGGTTTTCAAGTTCTTTTAATTTGGATTGAAGTAGCTTTTGGTGTTATCGAGGTCCGTTTGCGATTTCGAGCCTGGGAATAGTTCGGCATTGTGATTTGTGACTTGCACGCAAAATGTGATGTCATTCCAAGTAGTTTATATATGATTCGGCGCGTTTGGAGTAAGTTGGAAGAACTTGAAGTTCATAAGTTGATTCAATTTTGTTTGGGGTGAGATTCTTAGTTTTGATGTTGTCTTACGCGTTCCGAGGGTTCAAGTGAGTCCGTTTTATGTTTACGAACTTGTTGGTATGTTTTGACGGGGGCCCGAGGGGCCTCGGGTGTTATTCGGGCAATGTGCGAAACATGTTTAAACTTAGAATAAGGGCTGAAGAAGCAGCAATTATGGTGCCTTCGCACCTGCGATAATCTAGCCACAGGTGCGAGCTCACAGGTGCAGACCAGCGAGCGCAGGAGCGGCTGGGAGTGGACTAGTCACTGTCCGCAGAAGCACAGCCTTTTCCGCAGAAGCAGCTAGCTTCTGCGATGAGGAGATCACAGATGTGGAGGGTGGCAGCATAGCATGGTCGCAGATGCACGAGGCGAGCCGCAGAAGCGGGCTCGTAGATGCGGAGTTCTTCCATAGGTGCGACCAATCGTTGGGGCAGTGAGGTGCATTTATATCAGGACTTTAGCTCATTTTCTTCATTTCTGCCACTTATTTATCGAATTTAGAGCTTTTTGAAGAGGGGTTTTCACCTAGCAATAAGGTAAGTAATTTCTATACAACATTAGTTTAATTCACGTGTTTTGGGCAGGTTCTTAATATGTAAATTGTAGAAATTATGGGTTAGTTGAAAAACCTATGTTTTGTTAAAAATGGGATTTAACCACGAAAAAAATTATGGAATTGGGTAGAGATTACATATTTGAGTTCATGAGATTATGGGTAACATTTATCTTCGAACATTTCCAGAATTGGGGCACATGGACCCGGGGGTGAAGTTTTAGAATCTTCCAATTTGGGTTGGGTAATTACTCTAATAGCTAAATTATGAACTTGTGAGTGTATATTGATCGATTTATATAATATCTGGCTAGCATCGGATTGTTCGGCACCAAGTTGAGGCCTTAAAGTGAATTTGTGGACCGGAAAGTGATCTTTGGTACGAGGTAAGTCTCTTACCTAACCTTGTAAAAGGGAATTTACCTCATAGGTATTTTAAGTTACTATTTGCTTCTAATTGTGGGGGCTACGTAAGCACGAGGTGATGAGAGTCCGTGCAAATCATGCTTAAATCCAGGTAGTTCTATGACCCAATCATGAAATACTTGTGTGGTTTGCACACTACTTATTAGTTTAATTTCTTAAATCATATTGAAACTTGATAAATGATTGGTAAAGGCCGAATTTCACTTACTTTGAGTTTTGGTGGGTTACTTGACCGTCAATAGAAATTGTGCTTCCTTGTGTATTAGTCTTGTCATAGCTTTGAAATCAGACGTTCGTACAATATTCTCTCTTTTTGTGGACCGGGCTGAATGCCTCCGCAGTATAATAGATGCATCTATGGTTCGTGCCGTTCGACCCTTGGCAGTGTACACATTATTCTGTATCGGGCCATACGACCTCGACATAAATCGTGCGGGATAATGTTCGGAGATCGATTACACTTGATATTATATTTATGATTTGAGAGGTTATAATTTATTTATTGGCCCGAAATTTGTTGGAGTAAGTACGTGTCCATTGAAGATTTTTAAATTGACTAGGCGTTAAAGAATCATTGTGTTATTATTATTATTCACGTATTCTTTACCAAATTAGAATTTCTGTATTTTATTTGTTAGCCCATAATAATTGTCGATGTCGACCCCTCGTCACTACTAAAAAATTTGGTTTTAGCGTCGGACAAATTCTGTAGCTAAATAGAAATTCGTTGGTAATCTCATTTATCGACGAATTAGCGACATCTTATCAAGAAATTCGGCTAGCTACGGGCGATTTAGCGAGATATTAGCAATGACGTTCGTAGCTAATTCTAGTTTTTTTGTGGTGCGTCACTACTTCTTCGAGGTTATATTGGATACTTATTGGGTACATATTGTTTATGTACTCACGCTACACTTCTGCACTAATCGTGCAGGATCTGAGGTAGGTGCATCTGGCATTCATTCAGGCGCACACCCCCGTTACCCAAAGGCATAGTGGTGAGCTGATATCGGAGTCCGTTCTACAGCACCTACAGTCTCTCTTTTGTAATTACTTTCTATCTATCTTGTTTTAGATAGTAGCATAGGTTTATTGCATATTCTACTAGTTGCACATACACTTGTGACACTGGGTCTTGGGAATATGGTAGTAGGCACTTTATTGTTTTGAGTATTTATTGCACTATATTTGCTCTTTCACTAGTTTACGCCTTACTTTACTATAATTTTCCACTTCTTATCTACTTAATAAATAAAAATCAACAACTTTAAAATTATTAAAAGAATAAATACATGACTAGTTCATCGTTGGCTTGCCTAGCGGCGACGTTGGGTGCCATCTGCGGCCTATAGGGGAATTGGATGGGGACCACAAAATTCTAGTAGTTGGCCGGAACTACATTTTGGCCCAATTCTTGCTTTGGCAATATACGTAGGCAACCATACATGAGGGTTCAGTCTCCCCATTGTTTCAAAGAAATTTCCTCAGTGCTGGAAACTTGGGCAGTTTTTTGGAATAGTGCGATGATGCTCTCAACCTAGAAATCTCCGTGAGCGTCAACCAATCTTCACCTAAAAATCCCAATCTTACGATACCATACTGGTCTTAGTGACCCTCCCTCGACTTAAGTCCTAACATATGGGATGCAAGTCCTTTCTTCAAACATCTCTCTATGGAGTCATGGTGTTCACTCCCACTTCACAAATTCAAATATTCAATACTAGTCAACCCATTTTTGTTGTAGGGGCAAGTTGTAAGTCAGCCTTCGAGAAGTGTATGCTCACACGACTCGAACAAATAAAGAAGAACAAGTGAATCCTCAAGACAACACGAATAAAATTTCCTCCCTCAAAAAATAAGAATTTTTCTTTGGACGTATGAGGGACAACACAATTTCCAAAATAATCATGGAATGCCGACATCGCGTTTCTGATCACAACTGGATACACCACTGAATCCACCGCCTAACTATGCGCCCTCTTAATTTTATAACTTCACCTAAGAGGGGCTCTAATATTTTCTCCATTGAGTTTCATCGGTACATCATCCTGGGCACTTCAAAGGAGATAACATCTGTTCTCGAACTTGGTGGAACATCAGTCAGATAACTAGGGGAGTATTTGTTTTACAATGAACTCTTCCATTTTTCATGACTTCCCTGCTCTCACTACTTTTCTATATTCAGATTAGAATATTGTTCCCGGTTATCAACCGGGGACGATCATTAAATGGTTCATGTGGACAATTGAAGGGTGCATCGCCTTGGGACTGCTCGGAAAATAGCATTCAACATCTGACATTGTGGAACATCAATCGAACAATCAGGGGAGTGTTAGTTGTACAATTACTTTTAAATTCCATCATCTAATGACATCACTACTCTCACAATATTTATATATCTTGATTAGATAATTTCCCCAGCTAATAGTCGAGGGTGATCAGCAAAAGGTTCCTATGGATAGCTAGAAGGTTGCAAAAAAACATCCCTGCACTCGATTGGGAGACAACCACAACAACTGTCTCGCAAACAGCCAGGGACATCAAAGAAACTATTCGAAGGAGCAACTGGAGCACATCTTATGGATGAAGTCACTCTTCAACTCCAGAGATACCATACCCAATCATAGGTACAATGAGGCATCGCTCCGAGTTTGTTAATACTCTTGCACTTTATACATATCTCTTATGCCATTAATATGTTAGTTGCAATTCTTTCAAAATAGGAGAGTATAAGAAGTGTTGAAAATCATGCATCTCATACTCTCCAATCTTCACGAACTACGTGTACCTAATTCTTAACCTAGTGTCAAGATAGGAGGCAACCTATAATTCCGGTTTTTCTCATCCTTAGCTGGACGAATCAGTCAAGTCTGGCCACTTGAGTCATAGTTGATCGAAGATCCTTACAAAGGGATAATTCCCAAAAAAATAAAAAAAAATATAATTAACATATCTGCATCGTTCTCTGTTGCTTCTCTAGAAGTCTCCCCGTCAGATATCAACATCAAAATAAAAAATATTATCCTCTTTCCTTGAACAAATTCAAATATCCAAAACATCTTCCTCTTATACTCCACCCATTCCGAACTACATCTGACCTGATTCTCGTTTCGGCGAGATAGGTAGGCAAACTTCAAGTTCGGTCAAATTTTCAAAAAAAATCAAAAATCATTGAAGGACCCTTCTCGGGTTCGATCACATTTTTCAAAAATCAAAATATACTCCCATCGAGTAGAGATTTTCAATTCTTGTCACTCCCATCGTGCGAATTTTACTTTCATGTCCATACTTCGATATCGCATTGGAACGGTACTACAGCCCGTTGAGTCCTCCCATCGCGTGGAGATTCGAATTTTACTTTCCTGTCCATGCTCATATATCGCATCGGAATGATACTACAGCCCTATCGAATCCTCCCACTACGTGGAGATTCGTATTTTACTTTTTGGTCCATGCTCCGATATCACATCAAAACGGTACTACAGTCCGTCAAATCCTCCAATCGTGTGGATATTCAAGTTTTACTTTCCTATCCATGCTCCGATATCACATCGAAATAGTCGAATACTCCAATTGCATGGAGATTCAAATTTCTTTCCTGTCAATGCTCCAATATCACATCGGAATGGTACTACAGCCCGTCGAATACTCGCATCACACGGAGATTTGAATTTTCTTTCCTATTAATCCCATTGTGTAGAGATTTACATTCCTTTATATGCTCCGATATTGCATCAAAACAGTACGATAGCCCGTCGAATACTCCCATCGCGTGGAGATTTAAATTTCTTTCATTACTTCGATATCGCTTTGGAACTGTAACAACGAAGCTCGATTAACAATCAATGTGTAGCAACCCGACCGGTCTTTTTGAGTATTATAGCCCTGTTCCCCCATTTATTGCTTATTCTATTTTCTTTTTTTGTTATGTGACTTGCCGCGGTGGTCGATTTGGTTTCGAGGATTTTTCAGAATGAGTTGGGACACTTAGTCCTAATGTTGTAAGTTGAAAGAGTTGACCGGATACTGACTTGTGTGTAAATGACTCCGGAATGGAGTTTTGATGGTTCTGATAGCTCCGTGTGGTGATTTTTGACTTAGGAGTGTGTCAGAAAAATGATTTGGAAGTTCATAGATGATTTTGCTTGAATTGGCGAAAGTTGGAGATGTTGAAATTTGGAGAGTTGAGAAGTTTGACCGAGAGCTGACTTTGTTTTACTGGGTTTGGATTTTGGTTATGGAAGTTGGAATAGGTCCATTGTGTCATTTATTACTTGTGTGCAAAATTTGAGGTTAATCAGAGTTGGTTTGATAGGTTTCGGCGTCGATTTTAGAAATTGGAAATCCATTAATTTCATTAAGCTTGAATTGGGGTGGGATTCATGTGTTTGATATTGTTTGGCATGATTTGAGGCCTCTACTATGTTTGTATAGTGTGTTAGGACTTTTTGGTATGTTTGGTTGAGGTCTCGGGGACCTCGGGTGGATTTCGGATGGTTAACAGATTGAAATTGGGACTTAGAAGATAGCTGAAGCAGTTGATGTCTGATATCATTGCACTTGCGGAAGGATTGGTCGCAGGTGCAGAGCCACCAAAGCGGCTAGGTCCGTGCAAGTGCGAGAAATGAGAAGGCAGCTGGGGAGCGCATGTGCGGAGGCCAAATCTACAGAAGCGGATGCGCTCCTGCGCGAACTGTTCCGCAGAAGCAGAGTTTGGCATAAGGTCGTGGGATTGCAGAAGTGATGGAGTGACCTGCAGATGCAGTCCCGCAGGTGCAAAGTTGGGACCGCAGGTGCGCTAGGTCGAGGGCTTCAGTGGACTTCGCGGAAGCGAACGTTTCTAAGAAAAGCGGAATCGCAAGTATGGCCCTTGACTTCACATATGCGAAATGTCTGGCATACTTCATAAACTCGAGGATTTTGAGGGTTTTCACATTTTTGTGCTTTGCAAGATAAGGTAGTGGCGATTTTTGAAAGGGGTTTTGCTAGATTTCAAGAGGTAAGCTACCTTTGATCACTTTTATTCATTAATATTGATTACCCATTGAATTTTCCACCTAGATTATGTGTTTTTAAGGTCAAATTTGGGAATTTTGGACTAGGGATTGGAGAGTAAGATTTGGGGGTTTGAGTGATGATTTTAGGTCGGACTTGAGTAATTTTGGTATAGTTGGACTCGTTATTGAGTGGGTGTTCGGATTTGATAAATTTTGTAGGATTTCGAGACGTGGGCCCAAGGTTGACTTTTTGGGTTGGCTTTTTGACTTTTCTTAAAGAACTTAGCTTTATCGAATGGAATTGATTCCTATAGCTTGTGTTGATCGTATTAAGTTGTTTGTGACCAGATTCGAGTCATTCGGAGGCCGATTCGCAAGGCAAGGTCTTGTTGGAGTAGAGATTTATGCGGTTTGAGGTAAGTAACGCTCCTAAACTTGGTTATGAGGGTATGAATCCCTTAAATACATGTTATGTGGTTGGTGTTGAGGTGACACACATGCTAGATGATGGACGTGTGGGAGTGCACCGTGGTAAGTGTGACTTGGTTGATTTCGTGGTACTGTGTTGTTATCAAACCTTGTTGCTATTCATGTAACTCCTACTTGTTAGAGTAATTGAGCTACAATCCATGTTAGATATCATGCTTAGACTATATGCTTGTTCTGTTGTTACCCACGGAGGTCACTTATGCTGTTGAATTATTTGCTTAAATTGCAATTATGTACTCAGTCATATCTATCATTTGCATATCATATCTCATTCTCTGTAGCAATTTGTTGTTACATCACATTATCATTGTTTCGGCAGATTGTCATGAGATTTGTGAGCCCGAAAGACTGGAGAGATTGATGACTGAGTAAGGTCGAGGGCATGATTGTGAGTGATATACATGGGATCGGGCTGCACGCCATACCAGGATTTATTGACTCATGCCATGATTGGCTTATATTAGCGCTTGGGCAAGATCTGCCCCTCCGGAGTCTGACATACCAGCAGTGAGCGCATGTACCGATGAGTGCTGAGTGCAAGTGCCGAGTGATTGAGAGGCGTCGAGTGATTGAGAGTGCTGAGTGATTGGGAGTGCCGAGTGATTGAGCGTGCTAAGTGAGGATGAATATTCCGTGAGTATGAGTATATGACTTTATCAGTGTGTTGCATTGCAGTTGACATGCATACTTGATATGTAGATATCAGGATGTGACATTCCTCAAATTAGTCATACTTTGCATATTCTATCCATTTTGTGCTCAATTTTTTAAAAACTAGAAAGCATGTCTACATATTTGTACTGTCTCAAAACTGATTATTGGATTTCTCTCTAAGTTATTATTGTTACTATATGCATTTTTACTGAACCTATCTGAGCTCGTCACTGCTTTCAGCCCAAGGTTAGTCCTGTTACTTATTGAGTGAATTGGGTCGGTTGTACTCATACTACACTCTGCCTTCGTATGCACATCCAGGTATTTCTGGTCATGGAGGTTTCTCGATTTGGAGCTTCATCCGCTTGGAGACTTTCGAGGTAGCTGCTTTGGCGTCCGCAGACCTCGAGTCTTGTTCCTTTAAGTTTATTTAGCACTGTTCTATCTTTCTAGACAATTGTTTTAGCAGATTGACTATGTTGACATACTAGTAGCTCATGTACTTAGTGACACCCGGATTTTTGGGGATTTTGAATTTGTGTCGTGGTATTTTTTATCGACTGATTATGAGAGTTATTACTGTTAAACCCGTTTCATCTTATTTTAAATAATAAAATGCATAGTTATTTGTGGGTGTCGGCTTGCCTAGTACTGCGATATATGCCATCATGACGTGTTGAGGTTTTGGTCGTGACAAGTTGGTATCAGAGCTTAGGTTACATAGGTCTCACGAGTCATGAGCACGTTTAGTAGAGACTTGCTGATCGATAGGCAAACGTCTGTACTTATCTTTGAGAGGCTACCAAACCATTAGGAAAACTTCACATTCTTGTATTCTTTTCGTGCGGATTTGTTGATTCCAGAAGCTAAACTTCTATTATTCTATTTTCTCACACACGGTGAGGACACGTGCTACCAAATTGGGCTGACGGTCACCAATACCACCGCTAGGGCCACGAGAGGCCAGAGCTGCGGTAGAGTGCAAGGTGCAGCTCGTATAGTAGCTAGAGCATCACCCGTGGAGCCATCAGTTGCTCCAGATCAGGAGCAGATCCCAGATATGGTTGAGCCGGTATGACCAGTGCCAAGGCAGGCCTTCGAGAGGCTTTGGCCCAGATATTGGTTGTATGCACTAGCCTTGCTCGGGGGGTTTCAGTTTAGGCCGCACCAGCCACTTCTCAGGCCGAGGGAGGTGCTCAGATTCCCCCCGCCCGTACTCTATAGTAAGTGGTCCAGGGGATTCAGAATTTGGGGGTTCTACCTGCCCAGCAGGTTACAGCGGCTCAGGCCCGGATTGGTCCACCGATTAGTGATGAGTATCAAAAGAGGCTAGAGAGATTTAGGAGGCTCGGGCCTCCATCATTTACTGGGGCTGAGTCAGAGGATGCTCAGAACTTCTTAGACAGGTGCCAGCGGATTCTTCACACGGTAGGTATTTTGGGGACTAGTGGGGTCTCATTTACTACTTTTTTAGTTGTGGGGCGCAGCCTTCAGATGGTGGGAGGATTATGATTTGAGTAGGCCAGCCGGCACTGCACCACTTACGTGGCATGAGTTCTCCGTTCTCTTCTTGGAGAAGTTTATGGCACAGACCCACCGGGAGGTGTTGTGCAGGTTGTTTGAGCAACTATGCTAAGAGGGTATGTCTGTGACCCAGTATGAGATGACATTTTCAGAGTTGGCTCATCACGCAATTTGGTTGCTTCCCACACACAGAGAGAGAGGATTAGGAGGTTCATTAATGGCCTCAACTATGCAGTACACTTTGTCATTAATCAGGGGATTGCATCAGCTACTAGGTTTGAAGAGGAGGTTGATATTGCTAGGCGGCAAAAGCAGGTTCGTAGCCAGGAGCGTGAGGAGAGAGAGGCCATGAGGCCTCGTGGTTCGGGTGGTTTCGGTGGTGTTTCTTCTGGAGGGCAATCCCACCACAGCCGGGGTCGTCCGTACAGGCCGACTCAAATGGCTCATTTTATTCATCGTGGTGCATTAGCTATCCATGGTTCATATAGTGCTCGTCCGAGTCAGCCAGCTCTCAGCGCCCTCTCAGCTCAAAGTTCATCTTGTGCTTCGTCAGTTCAGGGTTCATCTGTACTATGTTCTTCTTGCATTTATTCTAGTTCTCGAGGTCCAATACTGTCACCACCACCATCGAGGTGTTTCTTCGAGTGCAGAGAGTTTGGACATGTGTGGAGGCAGTGTCCCCGTCGTTTTTGAGGTCCAGTTCATTAAAGGGGTCAGCTTATGACTTCCGCACATGTTACTTCACCACATACCCATCCGGCTCGAGGTGGGCCTCAGGTAACTAAAGGTGACCCTAGAGGGGGAGGCCGATCTGGTGGCTGTCACGCTCGATGGTATGTTTTCCATGCCAGGCCAGAGGCCGATGCTTCAGAAGCAGTGATCACAGGTATTGTCTTAGCATGCCACAGAGATGCTTCTATATTATTTGACCCTGCTTCCACTTATTCGTATGTATCATCATATTTTTCTCGTTATTTGGATATGCCCCGTGTGTGCCAGTGAGCGATTCTACTATTGTGCACCATGTGTATCGGTCGTGTGTGGTGAGTATTGGTGGATTGGAGACTAGAGTTGATCTCTTATTGCTTAGTATGGTTGACGTTTTCGTAATTATGGGCGTGGATTGGTTGTCCCCATGCCATTGTATTCTAGATTGTCATGCTAAGATCGTGGCATTGGCGATGCCGGAGTTGCTAAGGATCAAGTGCAGAGGTTCTCTAGACTATGTTCCTCGTAGGGTGATTTCATAACTAAAGGTCCAACTTATTATTAGGAAGGTGTGCTTGTCATATTTGGCTTTTGTGAGGGACGTATTGATACTCCTACTATTGATTCTGTTATAATAGTGCGAGACTTTCCAGATGTATTTCCTACAGACCTGCCGGGTATGCTGCCCGACAGGGACATTGATTTTGGTTTGACCTGGTGTCGGGCACTCAGTCCATCTCTATTCCTCTGTATCCTATGGCACCCAACAGAGTTGAAGGAATTGAAAGAGTAGCTTCAAGAGCTTCTTGATAACGGGTTCATTAGGCCTAATGTGTCGCCTTGGGGCTCATCGGTTTTGTTTCTAAGGAAGAAGGATGGTACTATGCAGATGTGGATTGACTACAGACAGTTGAACAAAGTTACAATTAAGAACAAGTATTCTTTGTCGTGCGTTGATGACTTATTTTACCAGCTTCAGGGAGCTAGAGTATTCTTTAAGATTGATTTAGGTATGGGTATTACCAGTTGAAGATTCGGGACTCAGAGATTCTAAAGACGACATTCATGTGAGGTATTACGGATCATTAGAGTCTTCAACACTTGTTCAAGGAAAAAGATCTAAATTTGAGGAAGCAGAGATGGTTGGACCTACTAAAGGACTATGATATTACCATTTTGTATCATCCCGGGAAAGCCATTATGGTGGATGATGCCTTGAGTAGGAAGGCTGTGAGTATGGGTAGCCTTGCATTAATTCCTGTTGGGGAGCGACTGCTAGCATCATATATTCAGGACCTGGCCATTTAGCTCGTGAGGTTAGATGTTTCGGAGCCTAGCCCGAGTTCTAATTTGTATGGTTTCTCGGTACTCTTTATGTGATCGCATCAGAGGGTGTCAGTATGACGATCCCCATTTGCTTGTCCTTAAGGACACAGTTCAGCACGGTGATGCCAAGAGGTTTATATTAGGGATGATAGGGTATTTCGGATGCAAGGTCAAATTTGTGTGCCCAATGAGGTTGGGTTACATGAGTTGATTCTTGAGGAGGCTCACAGTTCACAGTATTCAATTCATCCGGGTGTTGCAAAGATGTACCATGACTTTAGGCAGCACTATTGATGGAGGAGGATGATGAAAGACATAGTGGAGTGTGTAGCTCGGTGTTTGAATTGTCAGCAGGTGAAGTAGGAGCATTAGAGCCCCGGCATTTTGCTTTAGAGGCTTGAGATTCCTGAGTGGAAATGGGAGCATATCACCATAGACTTTGTAGTTAGGCTCCCACGACTTCGAAGAAGTTGATGCTATTTGGATGACAATGGACCGGTTGATTAAGTCCGCTAACTTCATTCCATTTGAGACAACTTATTCTTCGGAGTGGTTGGCTGAGATCTATATCTGCGAGATTGTTCGCCTTCAAGGTGTGCTGGAGTCTATCATTTCAGATCAGGGCACGTAGTTCACATTGCAGTTTTGAAGAGCAATGTAGTGAAAGTTAGGCACATGGGTTGAGTTGAGTAAATCATTCCACCCCTCAGACGGACGGACAGTCTGAGCGCACAATTCGAATATTAGAGGATATGCTACACACTTGTGCCGTAGGTTTCGGTGGTACTTGGGATCAGTTTCTGCCGCTTGCAGAGTTTTCGTACAACAACAATTACCAATCGAGTATTCAGATGGCTCCGAATGAGGCCTTGTATGGGAGACGTTGTCGGTCTTCGGTCGGTTGGTTTGAGCCGGGTGAGGCTAGGTTACTGGGTGCTGACTTGGTTCAAGATGCTTTGGAAAAGGTTAAGTTAATTTAGGATCAGCTTTGCACGGTGCATTCTAGACAGAAGAGTTACACCGATCAGAAGGTTCATGATGTTGCTTACTTGGTGGAAAGAAGGTATTGCTAAGAGTTTCTCCCATGAAGGGTCTTATGAGGTTCGAGAAGAAGGGCAAGTTGAGCCCTCGATATATTGGCCCTTTTAAGTGCTTGAGAGGATTGGAGAGGTGGTTTACAAGCTTGCATTGCTACCTAGTCTATCGAGTGTTCATCTAGTGTTTCATCATTCCATGCTCCGGAAGTATTTTGGCGATCCGCCTCTTGTTTTGGAGTTCAGCAAGGTTCAGTTAGATAGAGATTTGACTTATGATGTGGAGTCGCTGGCCATTTAGGATCGGCAGGTTCAAAAGTTAAGGTCGAAGAATATGGCTTTAGCGAAGGTGCAGTGGAGAGGTCAGCAAATCGAGGATGCTATTTGGGAGACCGAGCGGGAGATGCAAAGCAGATATCTACACCTATTTAAGACTTCAAGTATGATTCTAGACCCGTTCGAGGACGAACATTTATTTAAGAGGGGAGAATGTAACGACCCGGCCGGTCGATTTCAGCATTACAACCCCGTTCTACCATTTAATTCTTATTCTATGTTCGTTAGTTGTTATTTAACTTGCCGGGGTGGTCGGTTCAGTTCCGAGGATGTTTCGGAATGAGTTGGGACACTTAGTCCCAAGGTTGAAAGCCTAAGTTAAAAGAGTTGATCGGATGTTGACTTGTGTGTAATGACACCAGAATGGAGTTTTAATGGTTTTGATAGCTTTGTATGGTGATTTTTGAGTTAGGAGTGTGTCCGGATATTGATTTGGAAGTCCGTAGATGATTTTGGCTTGAATTGCGAAAGTTGGAGAAGTTGAAGTTTGGAGAGTTGAGAAGCTTGACCGAGAGTTGACTTTTTTGTTACCAGCCTTGGGTTTTGGTTCCGGAAGTGGGAATAGGTTTGTTGTATTATTTATGACTTGTGTGCAAAATTTGAGGTCAATCAGAGTTAGTTTGACAGGTTTCCACGTCTAATGTAGAAGTTGGAAATCCATTAGTTTATTAGGCTTGAATTAGGGTGCGATTCATATTTTTGATGTTGTTTGACGTGATTTGAGGCATCAACTAAGTTTGTATGATGCTTTTGGACACTTTGGTATGTTTGGCTGAGGTCCCGGGGCATCGGGTGGATTTCGGATAGTTAACGGATTGAAATTGGGACTTAGAAGGTTGCTGAACCAGCTGATGTCTGGTGTCATTGCACCTGCGGAAGAATTGGCCGCATGTGCGCAGCCGCAGAAGCGGCCAGGTGTGAGCAATGAGAAGGTAGCTAAGGAGCGCAGGTACGGAGGAGAAATTTCGCAGAACTGGAAGCGCTCCTGCGCAAAATGTTCTGCAGAAGCGGAGTTTGTCACTAGGGTTGGGGATAGCAGAAGCGATGGAGTGATCCGCATACGCAGTCCCGTAGGTGCGAGGATGGGACCGCATGTGCTATAAGTGGGGGGCTTATGTGGACTTGGTAGAAGCAAATATTTCTCCGCAAATGTGAAATCGCGGTGCGGCCTCTTACTCCGCAAATGCGAAATGTCTGGCATACTTAATAAATTGAGGGTTTTGAGGTTTTTCTCATTTTAGGACTTTGCAAGCTCAGGTAGTGGCGAATTTTTAGAGGAGTTTCGCTAGATTTCAAGATGTAAGCTATTTTTGATAATTTTTATTCATTAATATTGATTACTCATTGAATTTACCACCTAGATTATGTGTTTTTAAGATGGAAATTGGGGAATTTTAGACTAGGGATTGAAGAGTAAGATTTGGGGATTTTGGTGACGATTTGACGTCGGAATTGAGTAATTTTGGTATGGTTGGACGCATTATTGAATGGGTGTTCGGATTTGGTAAATTTTGTTGGATTCGGAGATGTGGGCCTGGGGTTGACTTTTTGTCTTTTGTTAAAGAACTTAGCTTTATCGAATGGAATTGAATCTTACAGCTTGTGTTTATTGTATTAAGTTGTTTGTGGCTAGATTCCGGTCGTTCAAAGGCCGATTTTCAAGGCAAGGGCTTGTTGGAGTAGAGATTTTTTCCATTTGAGATAAGTAACACTTCTAAACTTGGTTCTGAGGGTATGAATCTCTGAAATACATGTTATGTGGTTGGTGTTGAGGTAATGCACATGCTAGGTGACGGGCGTGTGGGAGTGCACCGTGGTAAGTGTGACTTGGTTGATTTCATGGTACTGTGTTGTTATCAAACCTTGTTGCTATTCATGAAAATCCTGCTTGTTAGAATAATTGAGCTACAATCCATGTTAGAAGTCATGCTTAGACTATAGGCTAGTTCTGTTGGGACCCACGAATGTCACTTCTCCTGTTGAATTATTTGCTTAAATTGCTATTATGTACTCAGACGTATCTATCATTTGCATATCATATCTCAGTCTCTATTGCCATTTATTGTTACTTCATATTATCATTGTTTGGGCTGATTATCATGAGATTTGTGAGCCCAAGAGACTGGAGAGATTGATGACTGAGTGAGGCCGAGGGCCTGATTATGAATGATATTTATGGGATCGGGCTGCATGCTGCAGCAGGCTTTATTGATTCATGTCATCATTGGTTTATATTAGCGCTTGGGCAGGATCTGCCCCTCCGGAGTCTGACATACCAGCAGTGGGTGCAGGTAACAATGAGTGCTGAGTGCGAGTGCCGAGTGATTAAGAGTGCCGAGTGGTTGAGAGTGCTGAGTGATTGAGAGTGATGAGTGATTAGGAGTGCCGAGTGAGTGAGCATGCTGAGTGAGGATGAATACTCCGAGAGTATGAGTATATGACTTTATTACTGTGTTGCATTATAGTTGACATGCATACTTGAAATATAGATATCGAGAGTGACATTCCTCATATTAGTCATAGTTGGCATATTCTATCTATGTGTGCTCAAACAGTTAAAAACCAGAAACTATGTTTACATTTCTGTACCGTCTACAAACGGATTATTGGATTTCTCTCTGAGTTATTACTGTTATTATTAGGATTTGGACTGTACCTATCTAAGCTTGTCACTGCTTTCAGCCCATGGTAGTCCTATTACTTATTGAGTACATTCGGTCGGTTGTACTCATACTACCCTTTGCACTACGTGTGTAGATCCAGGTACTTCTGGTCACGGTGGTTATTAGATTTTGAGCTTCATCCGCTAGGAGACTTTTGAAGTATCTCATTTGGCGTCCGCGTACCTTGATTCTCCTTCCTTTCAGTTTATTTAGCATTGTTCTGTCTTTCTAGACAGTTGTATTAGCAGTTTGACTATGTTGACATTTTAGTTGCTCATGTACTCGGTGACACCTAGATTTTTAGGGGATTTATTATTTGAATCGCGGTATTTCGGTGTCATTTTTTCAAAAATCACAAAAATTTGAATAAGTCAAAAAAAAATTTAAAAAAAGGAAAAAATTGTTAATCCAAAATAAGAAAAAGGGAACCCTTCCTCGGGTTCGGTCCCATTTATAAAAAAAAAAAAAAGCTGAGGAAGAAGAGAAGAAAGACAAAACAAATCATCAAAAACTGACTTGGTTGGTATTAACATAGTTAGGAGTGGGCATGAGAAAGTAACGAGTGGATAATTGGTATGATGGAGACGATTAACTTTGGGTAAACCATAGAATCTCGTGGTACCTCTTAATTACACCCTAATGACACTTGAAAAATTCTTGTGGTTACAGTTAGGGTAAGAACAAAGCTGACTTCATCATTCATGTGCATTGTGTGGTGAGCATAGATTAAATTCAATGCATTGCGTTGTAGATCTTGGACTTGGCCCGAATGCTTTTTGAGATGAATTCCTGAGTTATGCTTGATTTACGAAAGGATCGTAGGCCTTCTTTGACCCGTTTGAGCCTTTTAAGCCCAACAAATGACATTAATCCCTAGCATTACCTTTTTGAGCCTTAAGCCTTTTTCTTGGACAACCACATCTTAGCGTATACCCTTGTTTGTACTTAGGAGCACTACCCCTCACTTGGCCTAACCTCCTTGCGCGTACTGAAAACGTTCGGACAAAGACCAACATGAAGGCGACTAGCATGAAGAGCCGAATGATTTAAAGTCTAAGACAACTGAAGACATGGCTTCATAAAAAGAAAAAGGAAGCTGCGTAAGTTCAAAAGGAGGATCCAAGAAGAAGAAGAAAACTTCCGCAAATTAGAAGGAAAATCAAAAAAAAAAAAAAAGAGAAAATCTCCACAAATTCAAAGAGGAGAAGCTCCAATAAAAGTGGGAAAAACTCTTGCAAAGCAGGAGAAACCTCAAAAGAGAAAAAAAAAAAAAAAAAAAAAA
>MCJB01021225.1:135072-162364 GCA_002018475.1 Nicotiana obtusifolia
AAAAAAAAAAAAAAAAAAAAAATAAATGATGAAAGAAAAGCTCTAAAAATGGAAGAAGAATCTCCTACAAGTTCAAAAGAAGTCAAACAAAAGAAAAGGACATCGAGCCCAACAAGATCAAGCGATGAAGCATGGTTTGAACACTAAAGGCACGAATACAGTGTAGTGCTCAAGGAGGGTTAGTCACTTTCATCCAAATGAACATCCTATCTTTCCCCAAGCCTACATTATAAGCCAATAACAAAGCCCGATATGATCCTATCCAAGTGTTCTCACGTTAGTTGATGCTCACATTAAGGCCAAGCATATGGTATCTCAACTGTATGCATTGAACATTTTTG
Source organism: Nicotiana obtusifolia (assembly GCA_002018475.1). Classification (NCBI taxonomy): domain Eukaryota; kingdom Viridiplantae; phylum Streptophyta; class Magnoliopsida; order Solanales; family Solanaceae; genus Nicotiana; species Nicotiana obtusifolia. The sequence goes on from MCJB01021225.1 coordinate 135,414, forward strand.
ACTATGAGTGCACTTCTCAAAAAATGTCCTAAATAAATTAAAATACAATAATACTTCAAATATGTGTGAAAATTTGGAATTTTTTTTGTAGTAAGGGCACTTGAAATAAGAGGATAGGTAGAATTCAAAACCTTTAATTGAAGCAAGAAGAACAAATCTTGTCGATACTTAGGTATACACGAGGTACCACTCGAATCTATAGGAATTACACATAAGCTGATCACGGTTTGTTGGAAAGTATATGGTTGAAATTCTTATGCAGAAAACTAATTGTTGGTACCAACCAAAGTCATGTCAAAAAGTTGTTTGATCAATAAATCGCATCTTTCTTTACTCTTCAAAATTTAAAATATTTCCTACAAAACAGCGAAAAATGCCAAAAAAAAAATGAGTCAAGTTTTGTTGACGGTAGAGGTAGGTTTTGTTGCAACCTATCTACGCCCGACCTGATTTCCCAAGGGGGCAACGTAGGCAACCCACATAGGGTCCAGTCCTAATCTTATAATATAAAACTAAAATTATTTCTATATATTCGGAACTTCGTTGCGACTTGACTTCTTTTTCTAGGAATAGGTTGGCAATCCACATCGGATTTTAGTAGTCTTTTGCAATTGAACTACGTTCTGGCTTGATTAAATTCGGATACCGTAGGCAGTCTATGTCAGACCCGGCCATATCATTTCAAAATTCTATCATTTTGCATCCATTGCATGCTTGTGCCATTTGTAGCAGAATCCTTTCATCAATTTTCTTACATAGAAAAAAAAATAACTTCTTGCTTTTCCAGGAGTCCTCCTGAACAATGGGCATTTCATTTCAAGTAAAAAATTTCATGCGCCCTCCTGAACAATGGTCATTTCATTTCAAGGTCGAAGTTACAGGCGCCCACCATCTAATATGGGTATGTTTAGATTTCAAATGCTCCGATATCGTTTCAAAACCGTAACTACCAGCCAGTTTTACATTCAAATACTCCGATATCACTTCGGACTGGTACACAACCCGAATTTCCTTTTTACATTCAGTGTTCCGATATCGCTTCCGAACGGTACGCAAACCCGGATTTCCTTTCTATATTCAAATGCTCTGATATCGCTTCAGACCGGTACACAGCCCGAATTTCCTTCAAAATCTAAAGCGCTCTGATCACTTCGGACCGGTATCTAGATCGGATTTCTTTCAAATTAGTCTAACCTGGGACCCTATTTCGTTCAAAAATCACATATCCATCTTTCTCAAGCCAAACAGAGCATAATTGCTACATCGTCAACTCTCCTGATCAAAGACGTGACACAACACAAAATTATCATCTAGCAATTAAACTGCGCAGATTTTGAAGACGAAATACTCTATACAGAGTGCACTGCATCCACATCAAAATCAGTCCAATCAATCCATGCACTATCCAACATCCATGTCCTAGTGTTACCTTAGTCTGACACTGGGGCAATCATGGAAGCAATGTTGAGATCACACGAATCTTTTCGTCCTCGAACATTTGTCTTCCACTCCATGAGACTACGATTCACAAGTAGTACTCAACCTTCAAGAACTACACGCGACATGATTCTCGTGCAAACTGAGGTATGTAGGCTACTAAAAAATTAGAGTTCGGTCAGTATCTTCTACACATTCTAATTCCCACTCCGTCATGTCAGTTCAAAGTTGAGTATGTTGTCAATTTCTTTGCCCGAAGACTCTTACATTATCTCCGGTTAAAGAGGGGCAGTTGTTGACACTCAATTTTGACCCTCTGTATTTAAAATTTAACTTCTGCAGGCTTCTTAGTATAAAATGATAAAAATATGCTTTTGGCACATTACTTGGCTTTAATGCAATTTATTGATAATTAGTCTTATTTTACACAAGATATTAGAAATTATTATTTTATTGCAATTAATTAATACTACAACCTTTGTGCATCTTTTTAAAAAATATTAAAATAATTTATTGATAACTGTCATATTTTTCATATATTAGGATATTATATCAATATATTGTCCTTTATAAAAAATAATATAATTACTACAACACAATTATATTAGTTACATTTTTAAATGAATATTACAAGATTTTCCAATTAAAATCATTTTCTAATTTACATGTCACGACCTCAATTCCCCTCCGTAGGATGTCGTGACGGCACCTAGTCTCTACGATTAGGTAAGCCTAACAAGCATGCAGAATAATTGAAATAATAATCTAAAAGCTCAAACGTCAGCAACTGTATAAACTAAAACCTGCAACTCAAAGTACATACATCTCCCAAAACCCGGTAGATATAAGTTACAAGCTCTAGATAGAATGTTGCAAATATCCTAAACATCTCTCTCTATCAAGCATAAAGAAACAAAGAAAAGACGGGGCATAAGGGGACTCCAAGGCCTGCGGACGCGGGCAGGTGTACCTTGAAATCTCCAAGCAGCAACACAACACTCTAATATCGAGGCTGATACGATGCACCTGGATTTTCATAAAAATATGTGCAGAAACATAATATGAGTATACCACAACGGTACCCAGTAAGTGGCAAGCCCAACCTCGGTAGAGTAGTGACGAGGTCAGGTTAGAGCCCTACCGGGACTAATAAGAAACAATGCAGAAGATATAATGACATATTAAAGTGATGGGGAACAGTAACAGTAGAAATCTATGGAAGGTAGCAACACGGAATCAAGAAGACAAATACAATACATAAGGGAGCGAGAATCTTACAAGTTAAGGAACAACAACATCAAACAATAAAACAAGTAGAGGAAATCAACTAGGGCACTCCTGAGGTACCACCTCGTAGTCCCAAAAGTAAATATCTCACAATCTCTCCGTATAATAACAACCGCAAGGCAAAAATCTCGTGCCACGATAATAATCCGCACGGCAGAAACCTCGTGGCACAATAACAATCCGCACGGCAGAAACCTCGTGCCACAATAACAATCCGCACGGGAAAAACCTCATGCCACAATAAGAATCCGCACGCAGAAACCTCGTGCCACAACCAAACAAATCACCTCAACAATAATCATGAAAACCAAAACACAACAAATGAAACAATGATATTTCAGGCAAAGAATTCCACAGTTAAATAATGAATACGGAATCGATGAAGCAGGTAATTCAACTAAGCATGTTGTACAAATTACAAATAAGAGATAAGACTCGTAGACATATGAAATTAGGCTAAACGTGATGATTACACAAGCTAGAGTAACTTAATTAAGGAAATAAACCAAGCATGGAGAAAGATGATGATCAACAAGAAAACAGCTGACATCCATATCTACTGGACATTACATTCAGGGAACTGTAGCTTCTGGTGGGACAATTGGCTTGGCATTGGACACTTAACTAGTTTCAAGCAAGATTGTGGTAGACCTGGCAACATCAAGGTTTCACAACTTTGGAATAATGGACAATGGGACATCAAGAAGCTAAACCAAATTGCACCCATGAACATGATACCTCACATCATACAAACACAGATTCATCACAATCCCCATTTCCCTGATAGATCAGTATGGCAGCTTAATGCCTCAGGTGAATTTTCTTGTGCATCAGCATGGTCTGTCCTAGAGAAAAGAAGCAGGTCCTGTTCACCAATAAAATGACTTGGCATAGGAAAATCCCCTTTAAATGGTCCTTCTGCTTATGGAGAGGTCTGAGAAATAAGTTGCCTAAAGATGATAGAGTAGCTAAATTTGGACCTCCTACTGTTAACAAATGTGTTTGCTGCATTAAACTAGGGGCTGAGACAGTGGATCACATTTTTAGCACTGGTCAGTTTGCCAGATTCATCTGGAAACATTTCAATGCACTAGCGGGCATCCAAAGCTATATGCTACCATTAAAAATTACCTTAATGAAATGGTGGATCCAAAAAAAGGACAATGAAATACAAAAGCCGGTTTTAGACACAACGCCAATTATAATCTGTTGGAACCTTTGGAAAATCATATGTGCTGCTAAATATGGGTGAAAATCATCATCTGTAACAAGAGTATTGTACTCTATCTACTCTGATCTTACACTATTGCTCAAAGCATCCTATGGCAATATCAAATGGCCAGTTAATTGGTTTGAGATATATCCTGCCAAAGAGAAGCTGAAACATCATACCACTATACAGAAGGTCATATGTCTTAAACCACTCATGGGCTTTGTTAAAGTGAATACAAATGGCAGTGCTCTGAGAAATCCTGGGAAAATTAGAGCTGGAATCATTATTAGAGATCATGAAGGGAAATTCATCCATGCAATCTCAAGCCCCTTGGGAGAAGGTACGAATAACCTAGCAGAAGTTGAGGCAGCCTACATTGGTATCAAATGGTGTATTGAGAATGGCTACACTAAAATTCATCTGGAAACTGACTCTCAAATGCTCATTCAGTGGCTAACTGGCAAAGCTGTATCACCATGGACCCTATGCATGCTAATACAGAAGATCAATTGAAACTCCATTCTTGAGTCCTCTTCTCACAGTCAAACTACAGTCAACTCCTACGACTTAAACATCCATTTTATGGACTATGTGTTCCATTTTACTCCGAAACTCACCAGAACCCAACACCAATCGCCCCGGCAAGTCACATAACCACAAAATGAAGTAAATGGAGCAATAAATAGGGGATCAGGCCTAATATTCTCAAAACAACCGACCGAGTCGTTACATTACAACACATTCTATTTAATTGCATGGATGTCAGTAGAATATATTTTAAATACGGACTCAGTCCAGTCGAATTAATGTCTTATCAATATTCGACGTGACAGGAAATTTGATTTGATTAGACATTGATATGACATGACATAATGTAATGATACCCACTTATTTTGTTTTAATCTAAGTCTTAGCCCCTAAGTCGTCTACATTACACACACCCCACAATTATATGTTTTACACAACAGAAATACTACCTCATTAGATTTTTAAAGGGTTCACTCCTAGAAACCCTAATGGCTCTCTCATAATATCATCTCTCTCAACTTGGAAAGGGCACCAGCTGCATTCCCTTAAATTTTTGGAGAATTCATCGTCTCTCAAATGAGAGAAGCTGCCACCCCTTTACTCTCTTTCATTTATGGCCAGCCCTTGGATTTGACCACCGGCGGGTCTTGTCGACCATCTATGGCTTCTCTCTTCCCTTTTCTTCTTTCTCTATCATCTACCACTACTGTCGCAAGCCAGAGATGGTCGCCGGTGAAGGCTTGGAAACAACGGCAGACAACCACAACCCCTCCTCCCTTTACTACTTTTCTCAAAACCTACCGGAAATGAAGACTTTGGTTGAACGCAAACAGATATCGCAGGCAACTGTCGCTACCTGGACTGTCATCGTTGTTCGTTATTGGACCTTACTGGAAACCTCTATTTTTGGCGAACTCGATGTTTTATAATGACCCTCTCTCTTGATGAACGTTGCTGAACTTCTTGGTTTGTTTTTGTGACGACCCGGTTAGTCGTCTCGTGAGTTACCGCTCTGTTTTCCCTATTTTCCATCTCATTATGATTCATTATCCGTGTTTTATGTAATCACGTAGAATGGTTTGCGTTCGGAGTAGATTTGGTAAGAAATGAGACACTTAGTCTCTTTCGAGAAAGTTTAAGTTATAAAAGTCAACCGGATGTTGACTTATGAGTTAGAGGACTCGGATGTGAATTCCAAAGATTCGATTAGCTTCGGAAGGTGATTTATGACTTAGGAGTGTGATTGAAATTGGTTTTGGAGGTCCGGTGTAGAATTATGCTTGAATTGGTGGAGTTATTATTTTGGCGATTTCCGGTTGTTAGGCGAGATTTTGATCCGAGGGTCGGAATGGAATTCTGAGAGTTGCTATAGCTTCGTGTGGTGATTTCGGACTTAGGCGTATGTCCGGATTTGAAATTGGAAATCCGTAGGACAATTCAACGTATTTTGGCGAATGTTGGAAAATAGAAGATCTTTGAAAAGTTTGACCGAGGAGTTGACTTTTTGATATCGGGTCGGAATCCAGTTTTGAAAAAGTTCACAGGTCCGTTATGTTATATACGGACTTTGTGCAAAATTTGAGGTCAATCGGATTCGATTTGATAGGTTTCGGCATCGAATGTAGAAGTTGGAATTTGTTAGTTTTATTAGGCTTGAATTGGGGTATGATTCGTGTATTTAGCATTGTTTGATGTGATTTGAGGCCGCGACTAAGTCCATATGATGTTTTAAGATTTGTTGATATATTTGGTTGAAGTCTCGAGGGACTCGAATGGATTTTGGATGGTTGATGGAGTTTAACTTGGGCATTTCAAGAATGTGTCAATGTCGTCTCTTCAAGAATAAGTGGTATCATATTATGCAAATGGACTCTAAATTTAATTTTAATTGAAGCATTAGATCCGTATCGAAATTTCAGACTCATAGAAAAAAGAATCGTCAAATTCGGACATCGTATGAGAAAGTTATGCCTATTTTTGTGTCAGGGAAAAATCGCCAGCGCCCAGAGATACTGGAACCAGTGCTACAGGCAGCGCCCGGCGCCACCTGTGGTGCCCGAGGCAGAAAAGTACTATAAAAACGGGGGTTTTGGCCATTTTGACAAAATAGAGTTGGGGGAGCTCGGTTTGGGCGATTTTTAGAAGGATTTCCACAAATTTGAAGGAGGTAAGTGTTCTTTATCATAAATCCTTCATAGATCATGATTCCATACTCATTTAACATCATAAATCCATGAATCTATGGAAGAAAAATTAGATTTTTTTTCCAAATCTTCCAAGAACGAAAATTTAAGATTTGAAAGCCAATCCGATGTCGGAATTTGAGAATATTTGTATGGGTGAACTCGTTGGGAGATAAGGAACCCGTTGATGTGAAAATTTTTGAACTTCGAGAAGTGGGCCCGGGGCTCGAGTTTTGCTAATTTCGAGATTTCTTGGTATTTTCAGTTATTTTCGCTTGGGCTTTGTTCCCTCAACATATTGTGACGTAATTGTTCTGAATTTGGATAGATTCGACGTACGTGGAGGCCAATTCGAAGGGAAAAGGCGTCGTGGGCTAGAAATTTAGCCGGTTCGAGGTGAGTTGTGATTGTAAATGATGTCCTGAGGGTTCGAAACCCCGGATTTGCACATCGTAGTGCTATATTGAAGTGAGGCACACGCTCGATGATGAGCGTGGGGTTGTTTACTACTGGGACTGTGACTTGGTCTGTCCCGATTGATGATTCTTACTACATATTTGATTGAAACCTATTTGATATCATCATATTTTGGGCTGATTGGCATATTTGGGCTTCGTGCCAATTGTTTTTCCTCACTATTTGTAGTTATTACTTGAACTCAATCATGTTGTTTCCACTGTTGTACAAGTCAGCCACTTCTTACTCAGTTTTGAGATCCACACAATATTTGAAATGATGTTTGGGCTGAGAGCTACTGTTTTACTATGCCCGAGGGGCTTGTGATGATTTTCTGACTGAGTTTGGCCGAGGGCCAGGTGTGAGGTTTTACTGAGTGATATGAGGCCGAGGGCCTGAGATACTGTATATACGCCACAAGGTGGCTTGATTGATATGAGGCCAAGGGCCTAGAGGTATGCCACGAGGTGGCTTGATATAGCCCTTGGGCCGTAAGGGGCCCCTCCCGGAGTCTGTACACCCCCAGTAAGCGCAGGGTACCCAGAGATAATACAGTTGGTAACAATGACAACTGTAGGTTACGGTTGGTAACAACGACAACCGGTGACCAGAGATATTACAGTTGGTAACAAATACAACTGTAGGTTACAGTTGGTAACAATGACAACTGTAGGTTACGGTTGGTAACAATGACAACCGGTAACCAGAGGCTGTGAGATTGATACTGAGCCCAGGAATATTACAGTTGGTAACAATGACAACTGAAGGTTACAGTTGGTAACAATGGCAATTGGTAACCAGAGCTGGGAAGATTTTTAAATGATTTCTTACTGATTTACTGTTTCAAATAATGATTTACTGCTTCATTATGCATTGCCTTGTGCTTTACGTGTTTCCTTACTTTCAGTCATTATTTATATGTGCTACTCACTGAGTTGGAAGTACTCACATTACTCCCTGCACCATGTGTGCAGATTCAGGCGTTATTGACTCCGCTCCGAGGCATTGGCTGCGATTGTCAGAGTGGTGACTCAGAGACTACGAGGTAGCTGTTGGCGTCCGCAGCCCCGTATCTCTTTATATTGTTATTTCCACTTTCTCCAACTAATTATGCCAGAGATATTGTAATAGAAATTTTGTTATTAAGATTTCATTAGTTGCTCATGACTTTATGACACCCCGGTTTGGGCTGTAGTCGGGATGGTTCACTATGTTTTTTCGCAAATGACTGCTATTAAACTATGTTGTGTTGTTCTCTTGTTAAATTAACTGCTTAAAATGAGTTATGATTAGAATTGGCTGGCCTTGTCTTCACGAGAGGTGCCATAACTACCGGTTTTGGGATTTGGGTCGTGTCAGTTTGGTATCAGAACCTAGGTTACATAGGTCACACGAGTCATGAGCAGGTTTAGTAGAGTCTCGCGGATCGGTACGGAGACGTCTGTATTTATCTTTGAGAGGCTGCAGAACCTTTTAGGAAAAACTTCATATTCTTGATATTCTTATCCTGCGGTTTGATTCTATTGAGGCTTATGCCTTTATTTCCTTCCTACTCAATCTTATGTGGCGCGAAGCGCTTGTTATCAATATGATGCGGTGTCGTCGTCGTTGTTTGAACGCATTATGGTTCGTCGGTGTTACGGCCTTCTTGGATTTTGCCTTCAGGCATAGTGCTGTGAAATGGTGCCTGAGGGGTGGTTGCCAGGGATAGCTGTGTGCAGTGGTTCAAAATCGAATTAGTATTTCTAATGTGGATGGCATGAGAAAGATGATCTTCGAAGAGGCTTAGAGTCGGTAACATTTTATTGGTTCGGGTGCTGCAGAGATGGATTTCGATTTGATGCAACACGTGAGCAGCGAAGTATGAGGAATGACATGGCAGGAAGTGTTTCACGGTGGTTGAAGTACTAACAAGCCAAGTATGAGAAGCAGAGGTTGAAAAGTTGCTTAAAGGAGATGGTTTAACCGAAATAAGAGTGATAGATTAGCATATGGATTCTGTGGTAGGACAGCCGCGTGCCTTGAGAAAGTGTAGAACGGTTTGGGAATCATGATGGAAGGTGATTTGGCCTACGTGTTCTATTTGGAGTGATGGTTGTCGTACGAAGAAAGATTGAATATGGCAGAAAGGAGTTTGTCTGAAATGAATAGGGGTGTGAAGATCTGATTATCATTTCAGGTGCAATATGATTTGTGTTCGTAAAGCATTGTTGAACTTTCAGTTGATGTCAATAGGGAAGGAGCAAACATATACAGCTGGTGGGCGAGCATGAGCTTAGGAGGATTTGCTGATTACGGGGTAGTTGTACCCAGTGCAGCGTCGTTAGAAGATGTCGGTAAGGAATTCCACAGGGGGGTTATCTCCTGTGAGCAGGTTAGCGGTGGCGTGATGTTGATGAAGCTTCTGCGAGGAATATTACTTGCTACCTAGTAAGAGGTCGAGTGCGTGACTATGACTTGTGGTCCAGGATGTTCATGAAAAGCTTAACAAAGACTTCGAGAAGTCTGTCGGGTTAATGGTGCGAGATCATGGTAATTGAAAATGGAGGAATTGTCGTGGGCTCTACATTATGTGACGGTGGCTTAGAGCTAAGTTGGGGGGAGCCCCACCGTTTACAATTGGATTGCGTGGTTGTCTGCCTGTGCGATTTCTGGTTATTGGTACGTTGGCGGATTACTTATGACTAAGAAAAAGGAAGTATTAGGGGTAATTCAGCAGAGAACTAGATGGGCGTGTGCTATATTCGGTGCTATCGATGCATGTTTAGGTTTTTGGGAAGACTCGGAGCTTATGTTTTGTGGACGTGATGTACATGGAAAAGAGCACAGTCGGTTGCTTCTTTGAGAGGTTGTCATGTGCTAGTAGAGCGTTGGAGTTGGTTTTCTTTGGGACTAGGTCAGCGTGATTGACTCTCGATAATGTTCCTAGTGGATTCAAGAATTAAAGTGCAGTGCCTAAGGATTTCGGCTCCGATGTGTGGTTAAGGATCGAGTCTTGACAGTGGGTTGCGAACGAAACTTGGAATATTTTATGGTACCATCGGGTATACGGTGCAGTATTGGAGAAAAGAAAGAGATAGCTTCGGATGCGCAGAAGATCTTGCAAAAAGGTTGTACCAGTTTGAGATAATATTGAGCACGTAAGGAGGGTATGAGATGGTTCATAAGTATTGAGACGATGTGGTCTTGCGTTTTGGGTCACTCGAGGTGAATGCGAATTGAGTTCACTATGTTGTGAATGGAGCTATTATATTTCTAAGTCAGGTCAAGAGTAAATTGAAAGAAATTGGGTCGGTTACCCATGGTTTAATCGGTGTGATGGTGGCAATGATTAGTTCCTTCGGCATGTGAAGTTTTACGTGTGGTATGTGGTTGTACGTGCAGGTTCGATAGCCACCATGACTTGATTGATTTGAGAGATATTGCTTCGAATGGCCCTTTTGTGTGAATGGACTCCGGAAGAGTCATGATGGTTTAGACCACAACTTGAGGTTTGTATTTTCTGTGGTTATGGGAATTCAGTTGCGTGTTGCCATGGTTCTTCTGAAAGGAATTGAGTGAAAGGGGTTCTAGCCAATGAAGTATTCATTCTACTAATAGTTCAGGGGTTACGAGAAAATTCTTTTAATCTTGCATAACAGTATCATGTGTGGATCGGGTTGCGTGCCGCAACAGTATTATGTTGAGTACGGTCCCCTATACCTATTCCTGTATTTTGTTTCTCATCCTTTGAGAAGGGTTCGTAGCATCTGTTTGACCGTTTTATTCGTTATGCGGGCTGGATAATTCTTTTCCAGAGTTTGTTCCTCTTTATGTGACATGTTCAAATTGTAGCTTGTCGGCGCATTGATGGCGCCATATGAGAGCTAAGTCGGTGTTTGAGGCGGCTTATTGCGTGAGCAACTTGCACTGAGTGAGACGAGATTATTGAAGCTGAAATATATGCAATCAGATTTATATAAGGCACATTAAAAGAAAATATCGTTATTCAGTTCAGAATGAGGTAATGGTACTTGACAGGATGAGAGACTCCATGAATTACTGATTTGGTAGGTGGCTACGAGTTTCTACACGTCTCTTTCGTCGTGACAGTATTGCGAGATTTGGAAGGATTTATATGCGTCATGAGATGTGTTGCGGGCACCAGATTCTTGAAATTTTAGCTATTGTGGTCGGAGGATGTTATTATGGGCAATCGACTTATATGGTGAGTTTGCGAATTTGCACTCTAATACTGTGTTTATCCCTGCTGGGAGATTTTGATAGTCTTAGCCGTGTCTATCATTTTTGTTTTGTACACTATTGAGGGCTATGAGTCCAAAAGTGACTTTCTATTACTCACTACAGTGGGTTTTGATGTAATTTTGGGATAACTGATTAGAGCTTTATGAATTATATGCCCTACCGGTATGGGAGTTCATTATGTGCCGTGATTTCGATTAAAGAAATTACTTTTAAAGGAGAAATGGATAGATTGGTTGGCACGATGTGCATATTACTTGTGATTCAGAGTTGAGGACGAGATCCTCGCATTTTTAATATGATGTGAAAAGCTTGACTGGGCTATGAGCCGCGGTGGAAGTTATATAAGGATGAGATCCTTGTGATGAACAATTATGTGTTTTAAATTCTCCCTGTGTGGAATTAAATTGGTACTATAGTACTGATAGGGAGCCATGCCTGTTAGGCTTATTTGATAATTCTTCTATGTATTTCTGTGCACATTTAGCCATATTCGTGCTGTAATTATTGAGTTCTAACCTACAAGGGGAGTGTCCAGGTGGCGTTAAATGTGACTCGTTAATTCGAGTAAATAATTATGAGGTCTTCATGCCTCGTGAATTGCTGTCAGGGTTGTGAAAATTTGAAACAAGGTTTTGGTTAAACTGAGGTTAATTGACAATGCTGGAATTAATTATGAACAACTATTATGACCAGAGACGTGGTTATGGGCATACATATGATGGGCGCGCAAGCACGCGTTGCTACAGTCGGTTGAGACTAACACGCTGTATTGAGTTAATTGGGCTGTGAGAAATTTGGCTTTGAAGTTTATAAATGTGGATAAAAGAACTAATCTTCAATTGAGAAGGCGTTGTCAAGTCTATGTTAAAATTTACGGTGACGTAGAATCGCCTGCAAGTGTGTGTAATAATACACTTAGAAATTTAATGTCCTCGGAATAGTCCTTAGCACGTTCGAGGACGAACGTTTGTTTAAGTGAGGGAGAATGTGACGACCCGGTTAGTCGTCTCGTGAGTTACCGCTCCGTTTTTCCTATTTTCCGTCTCATTATGCTTCGTTATCCGTGTTTTATGTAATCACGTTGAATGGTTTGCGTTCGGAGTAGATTTGGTAAGAAATGAGACACTTAGTCTCTTTCAAGAAGGTTTAAGTTGTAAAAGTCAACCGGATGTTGACTTATGAGTTAGAGGGCTCGGATGTGAATTCCGATGATTCGATTAGCTTCGGAAGGTGATTTATGACTTAGGAGTATGATCGGAATTGGTTTTGGAGGTCCGGTGTAGAATTAGGCTTGAATTGATGGAGTTAGAATTTTGGCGATTTCCGGTTGTTAGGCGAGATTTTGATCCGAGGGTCGGAATGGAATTCCGAGAGTTGCTATAGCTTCATATGGTGATTTAGGATTTAGGTGTATGTCTGGATTTGAAATTGGAAGTCCGTAGGACAATTCAACGCATTTTGGCGAATGTTGGAAAATAGAAGATCTTTGGAAAGTTTGACCGAGGAGTTAACTTTTTGATATCGGGGTCGGAATCCAGTTTTGAAAAAGTTCATAGGTCCGTTATGTTATTTATGACTTGTGTGCAAAATTTGAGGTCAATCGGATTCGATTTGATAGGTTTCGGCATCGAATGTAGAAGTTGGAATTTGTTAGTTTCATTAGGCTTGAATTGGGGTATGATTCGTGTATTTAGCATTGTTTGATGTGATTTGAGGCCTCGACTAAGTCCATATGATGTTTTAAGATATGTTGATATATTTGGTTAAAGTCTCGAGGGCCTCGAATGGATTTTGGATGGTTAATGGAGTTTAATTTGTGCATTTCAAGAATGTGTCAATACCGTCTCTTCAAGAATAAGTGGTATCATATTATGCAAATGGACTACAAATTCAGTTTTAATTGAAGCATTTGATCCGTATAGAAATTTCGGAGTCATAGCAAAAAGAATCGTCAAATTCGGACATCGTATGAGAAAGTTATGCCTATTTTTGTGTCATGGAAAAATCGCCAGCGCCAAAAGATACTGCAACCAGCGCTACAGGCAGCGCCCGGCGCCACCAGTGGCGCCCGAGGCAGAAAAGTACTATAAAAACGGGGGTTTTGGCCATTTTGACAAAATAGAGTTGGGGGAGCTCGGTTTGGGCGATTTTTAGAAGGATTTCCACAAATTTGAAGTAGGTAAGTGTTCTTTATCATAAATCCTTCATAGATCATGATTCCATACTCATTCAACATCATAAATCCATGAATCTATGGAAGAAAAATCAGATTTTTTTTTTCCAAATCTTCTAAGAACGAAAATTTAAGATTTGAAAGCCAATCCGATGTTGGAATTTGATAATTTTTGTATGGGTGAACTCGTTGGGAGATAAGGAACCCGTTGATGTGAAAATTTTTGAACTTCGAGAAGTGGGCCCGGGGCTCAGGTTTTGCTAATTTCGGGATTTCTTGGTATTTTCGGTGTATTCGCTTGGGATTTGTTCCCTTAACATATTGTGACGTAATTGTTCTGAATTTGGATAGATTCGATGCACGTGGAGGCCAATTCGAAGGGCAAAGGCGTCGTGGGCTAGAAATTTAGCCGGTTCGAGGTGAGTAGTGATTATAAATGATGTCCTGAGGGTTCGAAACCCCAGATTTGCACATCGTAGTGCTATATTGAAGTGAGGCACACGCTCGATGATGAGCGTGGGGTCATTTACTACTGGGACTGTGACTTGGTCCGTCCCGGTTGATGATTCTTACTACATATTTGGTTGAAACCTATTTTGATATCATCATGTTTGGGCTGATTGCCATATTTGGGCTTCGTGCCAATTGTTGTAACCCTCTAGGGATTTTTATCACTATTTTCTCACTATTTGTACTTATTACTTGGACTCAGTCATGTTGTTTCCACTGTTGTACAACTCAGCCACTTTTTACTCAGTTTTGAGATTTACAAAATATTTGAAATGATGTTTGGGCTGAGAACTACTATTTTACTATGCCCGAGGGGCTTGTGATGATTTTCTTACTGAGTGCGGCCGAGGGCCAGGTGTGAGGTTTTACTGAGATACTGTATATACGCCACGAGGTGGCTTGATTGATATGAGGCCGAGGGCCTAGATGTATGCCACGAGGTGGCTTAATATAGCACTTGGGCGGTAAGGGGCCCCTCCCGGAGTCTGTACACCGCCATTGAGCACAGGGTACCCAGAGCTAATACAGTTGGTAATAATGACAACTGTAGGTTACGGTTGGTAACAATGACAACCGGTAACCAGAGATATTACAGTTGGTAACAATGACAACTGTAGGTTACAGTTGGTAACAATGACAATTAGTAACCAGAGATAATACAGTTGGTAACAGTGACAACTGTAGGTTACGGTTGGGAACAATGACAACCGTAGGTTACGGTTGATAACAATGACAACCGGTAACCAGAGCTGTGAGATTGATACTGAGCCCAGGAATATTACAGTTGGTAACAATGACAACTGTAGGTTACAGTTGGTAACAATGGCAACTGGTAACCAGAGTTGGGAAGATTTTTAAATGATTTTTTACTGATTTACTGTTTTCAATTAATGATTTACTGCTTCATTATGCATTGCCTTGTGCTTTACGTGTTTCCTTACTTTCAGTCATTATTTATATGTGCTACTCACTGAGTTGGAAGTACTCACATTACTCCCTGCACCATGTGTGCAAATTCAGGCGTTATTGACTCCGCTCCGAGGCATTGACTACGATTGTCAGAGCGGTGACTCAGAGACTACGAGGTAGCTGTTGGCGTCCGCAGTCCCGTATCTCTTTATATTATTATTTCCACTTTCTCCAACTAATTGTGCCAGAGATATTGTAATAGAAATTTTGTTATTAGGATTTTATTAGTTGCTCATGACTTTGTGACACCCCGGTTTGGGCTATAGTCGGGATGGTTCACTATGTTTTTCCGCAAATGACTGCTATTAAACTATGTTGTGTTGTTCTCTTGTTAAATTAACTGCTTAAAATGAGTTATGATCCGAATTGGCTGGCCTTGTCTTCACGAGAGGCGCCATCACGATCGGGTTGGGGATTTGGGTCGTGTCAGTTTTACAGGAAAACTCAGCTCTGCATAGATCTGGCCGCTCTTATAATTTTCTGACTAAATAATAGTGACCCTATTTGTGGCGTATTTGATCGTCACGAGCTAACCCTTTTTTTTTTTCTGTTCCATCACCACTTTGGGGTGGCAGTTGCTCGTTTGGTATATTGTATTTGATGTTGTTTTGGTACTCTTGTGTTCATTTATCTCGATGCTGCATTTAGGCTATTCTAATTGTGAGCTTTTCGACCAGTTCTGGTGGTGATGATTTCGTCTTTGATTTTATTTGGATTATATTATTGGTTTACCCCTTACTATTTTGGTATTGCTTTTCGGCAGTGGCTGCTCGACTATTTTGGTTGACTGGTATTTGCTATTGACGTGATTTGATCAAATACAGTGTTGGCCGATTCTTTTGACTACTGGTGTTGGACAAATACGATGTTAGACTTAGGCCGATGGGAATAATTGTTTGAGGCCACGACGCGCCGAATGACCCTCGGACTGGGCTTAAAAACTAGGGATGATGATAAACATCGAAAAATAAAAGACGAGAACGCGACGAACCAACAACCTTTGGAGGGCAACATGGTCAACCACCGTAATCGCAACTAAGGCGGTTCCCATTCTCGTGTATTGACGGTTATTAAAATACATATTTGAGCCTCCTATAATATTTTTTAAACTATTTTCAAAATCCTTTTTCCAAAAAACATGATTAAATCATTTTCAAAACATTTTCTAAAGACATTTTTAGCCAAAAATCATTTTTAAACCATGTCATTTAATTCATTTTTACTTTATATTATTTTATTAATAGTTTTAATTTCTTGTCTTGCGAGGTACTATCATACGGAGTCGCATTCGGAAGACGACACTTGAAGATAAAAAGATAAATCTCCGTCAAGCTCCCTGCTTCGCACTTTGTATTCTAGGATGTATCAAAAATCGCAAGTATAGTTAAATCATAGATGGATGTCGTATTATTTGTTTACTATGATATTTATCTGTTTGTTAAAAACTTAGGGTGTGTTGCATCTGGCTAATAATCTGGTCAACATACAACGTTGCGTGTTAAATAATTTTTGTTCGATTGTCTGTACAAATCTTGAATGCCTAATATATATTTACAACATAGTCAATTAATTAGGATTAATATACATATATTTAATTGAATTGGTTGCATACATAAACAAATAAAAGGCATGTCGCTTCCTTTTCAAAATAGAAATTTTACCTTTTTACATTATTAGCATCTTTCGTTTTAACCAATCTCGTTATAAATTATTTTGACTATTTTACTTCAAGTATACATAACTTGCAAAAATTATAATTTAGTCTACCATATTTAGAATTAATTCAATTGCTACATCCATTTGGGTCTAACCCGATAATTGCCAACATTCTCCATGAGTTATTATTTTTCAAAGATAATCTTGCACAGGGTTGGTAATGCTTTTAGCCTCGTTGTATAGTTATTTGATTGTCTACATATGTATTTTATTATTATTTATTCATTTATCCAATTCTTTCGAACCAAACTCTACGGACTTTCTTATAAGATCTTAATTTTTTTTTGTCATAAAAATCAATATTCCTTTATACTCATACACTCTTGACAAAAAATTTGTGCTATGTTCTTTACACATTTAGTCAACTATTTTAGGCAATTGCAAAACACTCACTCATGTTTGAAGATAATTCTCTCCATTAATAATTCGTATTCAACGGACTTTCTTGTACATTTAAGACAATCCATTGTAGTGATTATTCAATGTTAATCATAAATTAACATCTTTAAACTTATTCAAACTCTTTTAGAACATCTCAGTTGTTGATACACATTCCATACTTTACTTAATCACTCCATTGTCACATGTAAGATTCTCTGTGGATAATTTCTTTCTTATGCTCCCCTATCTATGAAAACTCTTATTACTTTATTTGATTATTTCTTTAAGTTCATTGTTGGTTACTAATTCAAAAAATTATTCCTTACCATTTTATTATATGTGTATTCAATTAAGATTAATCTTCTACAGTCAAATCACCCGGCTTTAATTATAAATTAATGTTTCCTTAATATGTTATTTCGAACTCAATTCTTTCAATCGAACTCCGAAGAGAATTTCTGTTTATTATCTACTTTGCATATGCTATTCTATAAATATTTATTCACTACATGGTAATTGCATTGGCTACTTTTTGATATGAATTCTTTCTGAGGTAGTTAATCATTCTTTTGAATCTCCACTCCTTTATTTCACTGTGTCCACCAGAACCACATTTTATGGATCTTGAGGGATGCCTAACACCTTCCCATTGAGATTACTTAAACCTTTACCTAGAATCTCAAGAGTTTTGTAGATCATAATTAAAGTGTACATAACATACTGTAGTATAGGTCTCCTAGCGTACCTTAAATACTAGGTGGTGACTTTGAACTCCAATTATCCTTCTATACATTGTGCATTGTTTTGACTTGTGCAAAATAAGGTACAATAAGTGGCATGTCCGGCAAGTCTGTAGGAAACACATCAGACAACTCCCTCACTACTATAACTTACTAAACAGTAGTATCAACACTAACATCTCTCACGAAGGTCAAATACGCCAAACATCCCTTCTCAACCATCCGTTGATGTCACGATCCCAATTTACCTCCATAGTATGTCGTGATGGCACCTAGTCTCTACGACTAGTTATGCCTAACAGCTAATAATAACTTGATGGAAATAACTAACAGAATATTAAAACAAGGTTAAATAACTAATATATAATTCCGAAAAACAGAATGAACAACAATACAATCCCTAAGACCGGTAGACCTTAGTCATAAGCTCTATGGAGTAAAACTAGAATGCCTACTACATCACTATCTGAAAGAAAATACTACAGGAAATAAGAATAAAGGAATGTGACTCGGAGTGTCACGATCCATGTAGCGCCCAACGTTGCTATTAGGCAAGTCAATGGTGAACTATAAACTTAATTATTCATTTTATTATTTTTAAAATCATGAATCTCATTAGATAAACAAAATAAAATTTGGCACTCATAAAAACCTGTGCTTTTCTTTACCAAATTTCGAATATAAATAAATCATAAAGTGAAATGATAACGATAACCTTGACTACAATAATGAACATCCACTAGGAACCCCCAAAACTCGGAGTCACAAGTGCGTGAACATCTACGAGAAGGTAGAATAACAATACAATATCTGTTTGGAATACAAGGTAGACAAGATAAACTAAATAATTATGATGGAGACTCCGTGTGCTGCGGATCGTAACCTGGAATGCAGCTCACTGTAAAGTCCCCACAATAGTTGTGCCCTTGCGCCCAAAAGATCACCAAAAATATATATACCTGCACAACAAGTGCAGAAGTGTAGCATGAGTACATTAATCAACGCGCACCCAGTAAGTATCCAGCATAACCCGCAGAAGTAGTAACGAGGGGTCGACATTGGCACTTACTAGTGCTCCAATGAATCAAGTACAATAGAAAGTAGACAAGTATAAAGAATGGTAATTAAACAATGAAAACAAGTACAGGTACATGATACGATCCAACTATGAACAGTAAACACAAATCCTCAATTATCGGTTACCTCCCCAAATGGAATATATATAATATGGTCCCCACCAAATAGGTCATCATAACTCAAGTCAGGAAAACTCACGGATACAATGACTCTTGTCAAATATTCCGCATTATTTTGCCGAGGCAAACAGACCGATCCCATAAGAGTATTTAATTAATTTGCCAAAGTGAATGACCCGATCCCATAAGAATATAATACATGAAAGCTGTCGAGGCGAACGGCCTGATCGCATATGAGTGTTTTATAGAAACGCCGAGGCGAACGGCCTGATCCCGTAAGAATATGATACATGATACTGCCGAGGCGAACGGCCCCATCCCATAAGAGTGTGTCACAATGATACCCTGCCGAGGCAAACGGCCCGATCCCATAAGAGTGTGGTACATAATCCTGCCGAGGCGAATAGCTCGTTCCCATTAGAATAAGAAGCTTAATGGGTCCTTGACCCCACTCACGAATATACGAATGATTTATGAAGTTTAATGAAAACTTTGCAATGAATATGCACAATGCGGGAGATATTCATAAGGGAAGCACAATTTCCATGGCTAATTAAGTAGCTCATCCAATTTCTAAAATAGTGAGTCTATTACGCTATACAAGTCTAATTTCAGGCCGTAATGCAAAGTATAGTGATTAAACAGGCAAGGATAACTCAAATAGTACATTTAGAACATGGCGTGAATCTTAGTCTACCTGGACATAATTAGTATCTCTAGCATAAGCACGGACACTCGTCACCTCGTACGTGCGTAGCTCCCACAACATGTAGCATGTAATCAATATAACATCTACGAGGTAATTAATTTCCCCGTAACAAGGTTAGACAGGAGACTTACCTTACTTTGAAGTTCGATAACAGGCTCCAATGCCCCTCTACCTCCTCGACTTAAAACCGTAAGATCTGAAAGTAGTCAAAGAATGTGCAAATCAATCAAAATTTACTCCAATACTCATAACTTATCAATTTATAATGATTTCTAACTCCGTTGAAAAGTCAACAAAGTCAACCTCAGGTCCACGCGCCCGGATACAAAAAATATTTGAGGATAACCATTACCTATAACATTATGAACTCATATATGTAATTTATTCATAATTCCATGCCAAATTTCGCGGTCAAATCCATAAAATATCAATTCTAGGTTTTTCTTCAAACTCCCAAACTTCCGCAAATTTTCTTGTTAAAATTACATGTGTGTTCATGAATTTTAATGAAAAGTGGTTTAGAAACACTTACCCCCAAGTGGTTGATGAAATAGCTCTTCAAAATCGCCCCAAAGTCGGCTCTAAGAGAGAAAAATGAGATAAAATGAGCAAATCCTATTTTGGCTAGCATATATTCTACCCAGTCGACTTTCGGCACCTGTGGAACTCGTTGAGGGATTCAAGGAGAATCGATTGGAGGTAAGAATTTCGGACCTAAAACTCATTTATATTGTAAAATACACCTAGAAAATCATTGAGTCTTGCTAAAAATGGAAGAAATAGGGCTTGGGGTTTTGAAATTTTAATTGGGTATTTGGAGGACCATTTGGGGTCGGATTTGAGAACTTTTGATATGTACGAACTCGTTGGGAGATAAGGAACCCGTTGATGTGAAAATTTCTGAGTTTCGAGAAGTGGGCCCGGGGCTCGGGTTTTGCTAATTTCGGAATTTTTGGTATTTTTCGATTGTTTTTGCTTAGGCTTTGTCCCCTCAGCATATTGTGACGTATTCGTTTTGATTTTGGATAGATTCGACGCGCGTGGAGGCCAATTCGAGGGGAAAAGGCGTCGCGGGCTAGGGATTTAGCCGGTTCAAGGTGAGTAGTGATTGTAAATGATGTTTTGAGGGTTTGAAACCCCGGATTGTACATCGTAGTGCTAAATTGAGGTGAGACACGCGCTCGATGATGAGCGTGGGGTCATTTACTACTGAGGATTGTGACTTGGTCCGTCCCGATTGATGATTTTTACCGCGTATTTGACTGAAACTTATTTGTTATCATCATGATTTGGGCAGATTGCCATATTTGGGCTTCGTGCTAATTATTTGAACCCTTCGGGGATTTTTATCACTGTTTCCTCACTATTTTGACTTATTACTTGAACTCAGTCATGCTATTTTCTACTGTTTTACAACTCAGCCACTTTTACTCAGTTTTGAGACTTAAATAATATTTTAATGATGTTTTTGGGCTGAGAACTACTATTTTACTATGCCCGAGGGGCTTGTGATGATTTTTTGACTGAGTGCGGCCGAGGGCCAGATGTGAGGATATACTGAGTGATATGAGGCCGAGGGCCTGAGATACTTTATATGCCACGAGGTGGCTTGTGACTGATATGAGGCCGAGGGCCTGAGATACTTTATATACGCCACAAGGTGGCTTGACTGATATGAGGCCGAGGGCCTAGATTTGATGCCACGAGGTGGCTTGATATTGCGCTTGGGCCGTAAGGGGCCCCTCCCGGAGTCTGTACACCCCCAGTGAGCGCGGGTACCCATTGTGATGTGAGATATAGCCCGAGAGGCTGATACTGTTCTATGTGATAGCCCGAGGGGCTGGTATTATTCTGAGATTTGAGCCCGAGGGGCTGGTACTGTTCTGCGATGTTGCCCGAGGGGCGGAATTGTTGATAAGGAGATTTTACTTGATTTCTCATTGATTTACTATTTTAAAATGACGTTTTATTGCTTCCTTATAGAATGCCTTGTGCTTTACGTGTTTTCTTACTTTCAGTCGGTATTTATATTTATTACTCACTGGGTCGGAGTACTCACATTACTCCCTGCACCATGTGTGCAGATTTAGGCGTTGTTGGTTCCGCTCCGGAATGCCGACTCCTCCCGTCCAGGCGGTGATTTAGAGACTACGAGGTAGCTGTTGGTGTCTGCAGCCCCGTATCTCCCTTATCTTATCGTTTCCATGTTGTTTTCAAACAGTTGTGCCAGATATTGTATTTAGTAGACTTGTATCAGGATCTATAGTTGCTCATGACTTGTGACACCCCGGTTTAGGCTGTGTCGGGATAGTTTCTATTATGGTTATCTATATTTCTGCGAATGATTGCTATTAAATCATGCTTATATTGTTTTCATGTTAATTAACTGCTTAAAGTGAGATTTTGGTTAAATTGGCTGGCCTTGTCTTCACGAGAGGCGCCATCACGATCGGGTTTGGGGTTAGGGTCGTGACAAGTTGGTATCAGAGCCTGGATTACATAGGTCTCACGAGTCATGAGCGGGTTTAGTAGAGTCTCAGAATCGGTACGGAGACGTCTGTATTTATCCTCGAGAGGCTGTAGAACCTTTTAGAAAAAACTTCATATTCTTGAAATTCTTGTCGTGCGAGCTTGTTGATCCGAGCACTAAATTTCTGTTATCCTATTCTCTCATAGATGGTGAGGACGTGAGTTACCGGACGAGGTAGACGACCACCAGTGCCACCCACTGAGGCCACCAGAGGCCGTGGACGCGGTCGTGGTCGTGGCAGAGGCAGAGCAGCGAGGGTAGCACCTGTTGATCCACCAGCTACCCCAGCTAAGGATTAGGCTCCAGCAGCACCAGTTCAGGCTCCAGCTGTGCCAATCGTGATTCCGGGTCTTAAGGAGGCCTTGGCTCAGATCTTATCCGCTTGCACTGGCCTGGCTCAGGCAGTTTCAACCACCACAGCAACAACTACTTCACAGGCCGGGGGAGGCAATCAAACCCCCGCTGCTCGTACAGATAAGCAGGTAGTGCAGGGACTTCAGACGGTGGGGGCACCTCCAGCCCAGCCGGTTGCACCAGCCCAGGAGTTCATGGTACAAGTTATGTCGGATGATGAGAAGCGTCATCTTGAGAGGTTTGGTGGACTCCAACCTCCGTCAATCAGTGGTGCTGAGGGCAAGGATGCCCAGGATTTTCTTGATAAGTGTCAGCGATGCTCCGTACAGCAGGGATTCTTGAGTCTAGTGGTGTGGCATTTACCACCTTTCAGTTTTCTGGAGCTGCCTTCACTTGGTGGGAGGCGTATGAGAGGCATAGGCCGGTTGGTGCAGCGCCCCTTACTTGGTAGCAGTTCTCCGCTCTTTTCTTCGAGAAGTATGTGCCGCAGTCCCATAGAGAGGAGCTGCGTAGACAGTTCGAGTGGTTGTGACAAGGGGATATGACTCTGTCACAGTATGAGTCGGGGTTTTCTAAGTTGTCTCGTCATGCCGTCTAGATGGTTCTGACAAATCATGAGAGGATCAGGAGATTTGTTGATGGCCTTAACTATCATCTCCATATTCTTATGACCAAAGAGAGAGTGTTGGGTGCTACGTTCGAGGAGGTGGTTAATATCACTCGCGAGATTAAGACGGTTCGTCGTTAGGAGCGAGAGGAGAGGGAGGCCAAGAGGCCTCGAGGATCTGGCAGTTATAGTGGTACTCCTTCGAGGGGCCAGTTTCAGCATGGTAGAGGTCGTTCTTTCAGGCCTGCTCAGTCAGCCCGTCCAGAGTATCGCGGGGCATCTTCAGGTCGTGGTTATCATGGGTTGCAGCAGGCCAGTCATCACTCAGCGCCCTTCCAGCTCAGAGTTCAGCTCGTGCTCCGTCAGCCCAGGGTTCTTCTATGCCGAGTGCATCTGCTAGACACTTCGGTGCGAGGGGTTCCCTTCAGCCCTCTTCTCCAACACCAGGGAGCTATTATGAGTGTGGCGAGATGGGCCACATGTGGAGGCAGTGTCCTCATCATGGTGCTAGTTTGTCTCAGCAGAGGGGTCAGCCCTCGACTTCTGCTCTAGTTTCTTTACCACCCGCCCAGCTAGCTAGGGATGGAGGTCAGGCAGCCAGGGGTCGCCCCAGAGGGGAAGGTCGATCAGGCGGTGACCAGGCTCGTTTCTATGCTATTCCAGGCAGGACAGATGCCATTGCTTCAGAAGTTGTCATTACAGTTATTGTTTCAGTCTGCCACAAAGATGCCTTTGTATTATTTGATCCCGGTTCCACCTATTCTTATGTGTCCTCATATTTTGCTCATTATTTGGGTACGCCCCGGGAGTTTCTTGCTTTACCTGTTTTGTGTCTACCTCGGTGGGCGATACTGTTGTTGTAGACCGTGTGTACCGGTCATGTGTGGTGACTATCCTATTGCTATTGAGCATAGTGGATTTTGATGTCAGTTTGGGCATGGATTGGTTGTCTCCGTGTCGTGCTATTCTAGACTATCATGCTAAGATAGTCACTTTAGCTATGCTGGGTGTACCACGGATCGAGTGGTGTGGTGTGACTGATTATGTTCCTAGTAGAGCGATATCATGCTTGAAGGCCCATCGTATGGTTTCATATTTAGCGTTTGTTAGGGATGTTGGAGCTGAGACTCCTAGCATTGATTCTGTTCCATTTGTGAGGGATTTTCCCGATGTATTTCCTGCAGACCTGCCGGGCATGGCACCGGACAGGGATATTGATATTGGTATTGACCTGGTGCCGGGCACTTAGCCCATTTATATTCCACCGTATCGTATGGCACCAGTAGAGTTGAAAGAATTGAAGGAGCAACTTCAGGAACTCCTAGATAAAGGGTTCATTCGGCCTAGTGTGTCACCTTGGGGTGCGCCGATTCTGTTTGTGAAGAAGAAGTATGGCACCATGAGAATGTGCATCGATTATAGGCAATTGAACAAGGTAACAATTAAGAACAAGTATCCTTTGCCTCGCATTGATGATTTATTTGACCAGCTTCAGGGAGCGTGAGTGTTCTCCAAGATTGATCTCCGTTCGGGTTATCACCAGTTGAAGATCAGGGATTCAGATATTCTTAAGACTGCTTTCAGGACTAGATATAGTCACTATGATTTTGTTGTTATGTCTTTCGTGCTAACCAATGCCCCAGTAGCGTTCAGGCATTTGATGAATAGTGTATTTCGGCCTTATCTAGATTCGTTCGTTATTGTATTCATTTATGGTATTCTGGTGTAGTCGCGTAGTCAGGAGGAGCACGTGGAGCATTTGCGAGTTGTATTGTAGAGATTGAGGGAGGAGAAGCTTTATTCAAAATTCTCTAAGTGTGAGTTTTGGCTCGGTTCAGTGGCTTTCTTGGGGCACGTAGTGTCCAGCGAGGGTATTCAGGTTGATCCAAAGAAGATAGAGGCGGTTCAGAGTTGGCCTAGACCGTCCTCAGTCACAGAGATTCGTAGATTTCTTGGGTTGGCAGGCTATTATCGCCAGTTTGTTCAGGGATTCTCATCCATTGCATCGCCCTTGACCAAATCGACTCAGAAGTGTGCTCCATTTGTATGGTCAGACGAGTGTGAGGAGAGCTTTCAGAAGCTCAAGACAGCCTTGATCACAGCTCCAGTATTGGTTTTGCCATCAACTTTAGGTTCATATACCGTGTATTGTGATGCTTCGAGAGTTGGGATTGGTTGTGTATTGATGCAGGAGGGTAGAGTTATTGCTTATGCTTCTCGTCAGTTGAAGCCCCATGAGAAGAACTACCCCGTTCATGATTTGGAGCTGGCTGCCATAGTTCATGCATTGAAGATTTGGAGGCATTACTTGTATAGCCTATCTTGTGAGGTGTTTACTGATCATCGTAACCTTCAGAATTTGTTCAAGCAAAAGGATCTTAATTTGAGGCAGTGGATATGGTTGGAGTTGCTCAAGGATTATGATATCACTATATTGTACCATCCGGGAAAGGGCAATGTGGTGGCTGATGCTTTGAGCCGAAAGGCAGTGAGTATGGGGAGTTTAGCATATATTCCAGTTGGGGAGAGACCCCTTGCAGTTGATGTTCAGGCCTTGGCCAATCGGTTTGTGAGATTAGATATTTCGGAACCTAGTCGGGTGTTGGCTTGTGTGGTTTCTCGGTCTTCCTTATACGATCGCATCAGAGGGCGCCACTATGACGATCCGCATTTGCTTGTCTTTAGGGACAGAGTTCAGCATAATGATGCCAAAGATGTGACCATCGGCGATGATGGAGTGTTGAGGATGCATGGCCGGATTTGTGTGCCCAATGTGGATGGGCTTCGGGAGTTGATTCTGGAGGAGGCCCATAGCTCGCAGTATTCCATTCATCCGGATGCTGCGAAGATGTATCAGGACTTAAAACAGCACTATTGGTGGAGAAGAATAAAGAAGGATATTGTGGGATTGGTAGCTCGGTGTCTCAACTATCAGCAGGTAAAATATAAGCATCAGAGACTGGGTGGCTTGCTTCAGCAGATGGCTATTCCCGAGTGGAAGTGGGAGCGGATCACTATGGACTTTGTTGTTGGGCTTCCACAGACTTTGAAGAAGTTTGATGCTATTTGGATGATTGTGGATAGGCTGACCAAGTCCGCGCACTTCATTCCTGTGTGTACTACCTATTTTTCAGAGCGGTTGGCGGGGATTTATATCCGGGAGATTGTTCGGCTGCATGGTGTCCCAGTTTCTATCATTTCAGATAGAGGTACTCAATTTACTTCGCAGTTTTGGAGAGCTGTGCAGAGAGAGTTGGGTACTCAGCTGGAGTTGAGCCCAGCTTTTCATCCTCATATGGATGGGCAGTCCGAGCGTACTATTCAGATATTGGAGGACATGTTCCGTGCATGTTTTATTGATTTCGGAGGTTCATGGGATGAGTTTCTACCGCTTGCAGAGTTTGCTTATAACAACAGCTACCAGTCGAGTATTCAGATGGCTCCGTATGAGGCTTTGTATGGGAGGCGGTGTAGATCTCTAGTTGGTTGGTTCGAGCCCGGCGAGGCTAGGCTATTGGGGACTAATTTGGTTCAGGATGCTCTAGAGAAGGTGAAAGTTATTCTGGAGAGGCTTCGTACAGCCTGCTGATAGGAAGGTTCGAGATGTGTCCTACATGGTTGGTGAGAAGGTCTTGCTGAAGGTTTCACCCATAAAGGGTGTTATGAGATTTGGGAAGAAAGGAAAATTGAGTCCTCGGCTCATTGGGCCGTTTGAGG
>MCJB01021236.1:0-23481 GCA_002018475.1 Nicotiana obtusifolia
CGAAATCCTCTTCTTCCTCCTCGGACTCATCCCTTAATCGATGTAGCAAGTCCGACACTCGATCACTTGCAATGCCCTTGGGCTTGCGAGCCAATCTTTTCCTCGGTCTCTTGTTTCCGAGGTCTGAGGAACATGAGGCCTCTTTTCTTTTCTTCTCTTTATCCTACTTCGAAGCAGGGGGATCGCTGGAAACACCATCACCTACAGGCGCGGGTCTCATATCAACATCCTTTGATAGACCTACAAAAGAAAGGTAAAAGAAGTTAGAAATCGATGGCATAAGGACTAAGATTGAGTGTAATTTATCTCACCATGAAGTCGGGCCTCCCACCGGCCTTTCGAAAGCTCGCGCCATGCGCGCTCAGAATATGGTCTTTGGGATACGATCCCCTCGACCCATTCTTTGAGATGAGGAATTGCAGCCGGAATCCAGGATATAGATGCGCCATATAAAATTTATAAGAGGAAAGTCGAAAGGGAGAACAGTAAACAAATTGATAAGTAGGGCCACACTTGCGCTTCATATTCCATTTTTCGGGAAATGGCATATCCTCGGCTGGGATTAGGTCCGATGTTTTTACTCGAACAAATCGACCCAACCAACCCCGATCCCTATCCTCATCAATACTTGAGAACGGGGATTTGCTTGCCCGACGAGCAAGTTTTATCAACCTCCTTCGGTAGAGTTGGGGACTGTACAATCGCATGAGATGATCGACGGTGAAAGGATACCCCTCGATTTTGTTTACAAAAAAACAGAGAAGAATGACTATCCTCCAGAAAGGAGGATGAATTTGGCCCAGGGTCACTTCATACCTTTTGCAAAAAGCAATAATGATCGGGTCCAAAGGGCCCAACGTGAAGAGATAAGTGTAAACACTTAAAAAACCCTCCACATGGGTAGTGATTGCCTCTTCAGGCGCAGGAACCACCACACACTTACCAACCCAGTTACAGTCTTTTTTTACATTATCGAGAACTCTGTCGGTGATTGAAGAGATGTATCTCGTGACCGGTTCGCATTGGCCCGGTATCGAGGAAGCTTTATCGACCTTAAAATCGGCTCCGGTTGAACAACCGGTTAGTACAAACGCCTTCAGAAGGGGCTCCGCTGTAGGCTCCTCAATGACGACAGGTGAAACGTCATCAGCAGGTTTAGAAAAAGAGGGAGTTTGTCTTTGAGGAACGGATTTTGAAGTCTTCGCCATTGTTTTGAACAGATGAAGAAATTAAAAGATACAGATGCAAGGGAAATTTAGTATGAAGATAGCTTGCGAGGTATTTTCAGAAAACTAGAAAGCAGGAGGTCTTGAAGATAAGAGCGATGTAATTTTATAAAAAAGCACGAACATTTGAATATAAAGGGTGAAAGAGGGTTTTGTAGCCTCTAAAAACAGCGGTTCGCGTCGCAAAGCGGCAGAACGCCGACTGACACACACTTGATGCTTTAAAATGCTTTCCTGATGGACATTTTTGATTTCGGTATCACGTACGTCATAAGTTCACCGTCACTTGTCAGAATGAGAATTTGAGGCTCATATCTTTCTCATCGTTACTCTCCAAAAAACGAGGGGACTATCTGTATACGGTTGAAGTCGGTCCCACCTATATGTGATCAAAATTGGGCTCCATTTTATATGGTTAACATCAAATTCAACTATTGCACGATAGATCGGGTTCGGAATGCATAGGGTCGAAGATCGAGCCTGAGCTTCATCGAAGCGGAACACGAAGCCAGAATGTCCAACCTCGAGAACATCGAGCCCGTGATCCGAAATCGAGCCTGACTCCAAAAATGTCCAAGGGAAGATTATTAAACCTAAATAACGGAATATCAAAAAATCCGTGATGGGACGAACATCACGGCAGGAATCTCGGCACTAATCAATAGAACCGCTTAATTAGCAAATCAGGAGATTCTTTACCTTGTGCGGAGATTTTTACCTTGTATAAAGTTGCACCACATGTATGACCTCCCCACTATGTAAAGGGAGAGTTGAACCATTTACAAGACACCTTTTTTAAATGACTCATCAATAGAAAGAAAAAATAGTGATATATTGCTCTCTTGAATCATTTTATCATCAACTTGTTTCAATTTCCATTATAATCAGTCTCCGCCTAAGAAGGATCAGCCAACGGCCGAGAGTGTCTAACTCGGGTGGTTTGCGTTTCTTTTTCATTTATCCTTTAATTTTAATTTTCGTTATATTATTCGTCATTTGTATCAAATTAGGCCACATATCCTTAAAACCACGTATAAATTCAATTGTTATCCGAAATTTAGGATAAACAATATTGCCTTATTGGACCTCAGTGAACTGGAGTCTTGAATATTTTAAAAGTATGTTATTTCTTGTAGTATATGAAATATTTCTCGGTAGCGTATAGAGCCATCTCTTATACGACACCTCATTTAATCTGTCAATAATTTATACGAGAGATTGGATTTTGGGATTTTTACATTTGTTTAGTGACACTGTCAAAGGCTGTTGAGAAGAATCAAGTATGACATAAAAGTAATTTTGAAGAAACCATCACACGTAATCCACATCTTTTGCCAGTGTAATAATTTATCCTATTACGTGGATTAAGATAATAAAATGACATAAATGCCCTCACTGTTTAAAAAATGAAAATTCTTAAAAGCATTTAACAAAAAATAAATTTTTGCATTATAATTCCTGCATATCTTTTCTCGAGCCAAATGACCCACAAGCTTCATCTTTGAATATTAAAGGAGTCTTACACAAATATCCATGCACTTGAAACTATTTACTCGACCACACCATGCAACCCATTTATTTTTAGTACCCGTCACGCCAAACAAAACCAATTCTTTTTTCTTCCTTTTTTTTTCTTTTTGTTTCTCCTTTTCTTATTCCATTCATTTTTTTTTCAAATTATATCTTCTTTATTTTTTTCTCTACTTATTTTGATTCCATTCTTTTTTGCTCCTTTTGTTGACCTAAGCGTCGTAGATTTTGATGATTTGACAAAGGAACACATGCTTGAACCAGGTCCATGGATACTGTACACAGGTTATAGTCGAAAACAAGCAAAAGGCATGCACGTGGTAGGGATAAGTATAAGTGGTTATTTCTGACAATCCCTGAACAAAAAGATTGTATACATGAATAAGTAACATGACTCCTTACTTGAAAAGAATTTTATCCTAAATAAGGAAAGAGTTATAAGTTCAAGTTAACTAAAACTCTTCTACTAAGGAAGAGTAAAGCATCATACTTCTAGTTACTCCTTACTCTACTAACTCTATAACTATCAGTGTTTTTTTATTTTACAGGTAATCACATACACATTGAAGTAAAGCAAGAATTCATAGCAAAATAGCAAGACATTTAGTGAGCAATTCCTGTGCGATTCGAGGGTACAAACCTGAAGCTACATGAACCAGATTGAAGAACCAGTTCCATGTGTCTTTCTCTAGTTCTAGTTCAAGTGTAGTAGGAGCTTTTGAGTTGTACCTTTCAACTTTCTTTAGAAGCAAATTGTACTAGATACTTGAGTTGTCTTATTCAAGTTGGAGTTAACTTGAAGTAGTCACAACAGCCCGTGGCGTGTTGCTACAAGGGTTAGAGTTTAATCTTTAGGTTTACAAGAGTTTGTAAACTTTGTTTTGGCTCAGAGTTTAGTGAAGTGTTTGGAGAAAATCCTATTAGGAAGTAGGTCACGTTTTTTTTTACTTTTTGAGCCGGGTGTTTTCCACGTGAAACATCCTTGTGTTCTTTACTTTTTGCATTATTTAATATGCAATTATAGGTTAAGGAATGCATTGAAAAAAATCAAGTCCTTTGATAATCCAATGCACGCGAATATCAAATACCACACAAAACTCCCCCTCTCTTCTGTGGTATTAAAGTATAAAATATCAATTAGTATCACAGTAGGTTATCCTCGAAGAGGCTAACATCTTAGGAAGAAGATCAATATGAGTGCACCACCTAAAAATTGTGAAGGGCAGTTCACCACTAGGCTACCACTATTCAATTGCCAATACTATTCATGATGAAAGGTAGGATAAAAGATCACTTGCAGGTTACTGGTGGATGCTTCAAATGTGGTAAACAGGACTACATGGTAAAAAATTATCCTATGTGGGATCGATTGGAAAAAGGTGAAATCTAAAAGAAGGAACATGAAGAAGGAATAAGTTCATGATAAGAAGAACTACAACAACGTGCCATCCAAAGAAATGATTGTTGGTTGGGAAGATTGTTCAGATGAGCCGATTGATGATGATGATAGTGATGATGTTGAACGAGCTCTTATAGCAATTCGAGAATCTGAAGATGAACATGATGAAGAATCTGAGATAAGTTTTTTGGACCTAAAGGATAAACTTAAATTCCTTTCTAAAGATAGACTATCAGAACTGTTACTAACTTTAATTGATGAATCTAAAAATAAATTCTGAAAAGGAATAGCTGTCAATAGAGTACAGTATTTTAAAAGAAGAATGTAAAAACCTGGAAATAAAAGCTTGTAAAAATGAAAAGAAAAATAGTATTTTAAAGAATCAGGTCCATGCACTTGATACAACTGTTTTATTACTTAGATCTGAAAATCTGAAGTTAAAGTTAGGAACAGGTAAAGGAATAGCCAGTGATGAACAATTCAAACTAGAGGATGACTTAAGGAAGGTCAAAGATGAGCTATGCAAAAATTAAAAAAGGTAAGAATTTTGAAAGAGGAGTTAACAAAGGTCAAAACTGAACTTGATAGAACATGTAAGTGGAACATGTCCTCCGATGCACTTTTTTAGCTATAGGAGCACCATGGTAGCAACGAAAAAGGACTTGAATTTGGAAACTCACACCTAAATAGGATCCCAAAAACAAGTACCTAACACTTCCTGAGAATTTAAAATTTGTACTCACTGTGGTAACACTGGGCACTATAAAAGTAAATATATATGTAACGATCCAACCGGTTATTTTATATATTTGAGCCCCATTTTCTCTTTTGAGGCTCCATGTATGTGTATTTGTGGTTTTATGACTTGAGGGGATGTTTTGTCTCGTTTCAGAGAAGTTTTGGAATGATTTGAATCCCTTAGTTCTTGGTTTAGAAGCTTAAGTTGGAAATATTGACCGAGGTTTGACTTTTGTGAAAATGACCCTGGAATATTTTTTTGATGGCTCTGATAGGTTTATATTGTGATTTTTGACTTGGGAGTATTCCCGGAAATAAAATTCGGAGGCACCTAGGTTGATTTGACTTACTTTACTGAGAGTTGGCAATTTGAAGGTTTGGAAATTCCTTAAGTTTGAACATAGATTGACTTATGGCTATCGGGTTTGGATTTTTGTTTTGGAACTTAGAATAGGTCCGTTTTGTCATTTGGAACTTTTCTGCAAAATTTGTTGTCATTCCGAGTTGGTTTGATTGGAATTGGACGCTTAGTTGCGATTCTAGTGATTCTTGAGTTCATTGTGAAATTTCATGTATTTTGGTGTCTGATTCGTGGTTCCAAATATTATTTTGGTGTTTTTATAAATCAATCAAGTTTTTATGATATTTTTAGACTTGTGTGGATGTTTGGTGTGGAGCCCCGAGTGCTCGGGTGTGTTTTAGACATGTCTCAAAATGGTTTGAGCTTGTTTCAGGTTGTTGGTGTGCTGGTGCTCCAGTTATTACAATTGCGAGCACCAGCATCACAATTGTGAAGTCAGGTATCTCAATTGCGACACCTTGATTGCAATTGCGAAGGGTGGCCTTTGGCTGGGTAGCTCGCATTTGCGACCATCTAGCCGCATTTGCGAAAAAGACTGACTTCGCATTTGCGAAGTCAGTGTTGCATTTGTGACTTTCCCTGGGATTGTCAGGTGCTGCATTTGCGATGGAATGTCTGCATTTGCAAGGCGAGTCGCTTTTGTGACTTTTTCAGCTGAACAATAGGGCTGAAAAATGGGACGTAGCTTTATTTTATCATATTTAGAATCCTAGGCTCTGTAGGAGGTGATTTTGTGGAGAGATTTTCACTTACAACTATTGGGTCAGTGATTTTGATAAATTTTAAACTATATTAAATGATTATTTGTGGAATTTAATCTCTAATCCATGGAATTTGAAGAGAATATTTGGGTAATTTTATTTATGTTTTGAAAAATAAAAATTTGAGATTTTAAAGTCGAATTGGACTCAGATTTGAAAAGAAAACACGTATATGGACTCGTGGGTGTTATGGATAGTCGAGATCTACCCTTGGACTTGGGTTTTCACCAGGCGGGCCCGCAGTTGACTTTTGTTGACTTTTGGAGAATTGTGTAAAGATCATGACTTTATTTATCGGAATTGGTTTCTCTTGCTTTATTTAATATTTTGATTAGATTTGAGCCGTGCGGAGGCGAATTTTAAGGGAAAAGCCATTTTTGAGTGTTGATTTGGCCTAGTTGAGGTACGTAATCTTGCCTAACTTTGTGTGGGGGAACTGCCCCGTAGGATTCAGCTTAATTGTACTATTTGAATTATGTGGAAGACATGTACATGAGGTGAGGAGTGTGTACACAGGCTTATATATGGAAATTAACCGGTTTTAGAATCTTAGGTTATTTATAAGCAATTAATTGCAGTTGTTATTACATGCTATCTCTTTCATTGTTGAGTTTACTCTTATGCATTTACTTGTAGTTGTTATTGCATGTTACATCTTTCATTGTTGAATTATTCTTGTGCATTTAGTAGTAATTGTTATTACATGTTATCTCTTTTATTGTTGAGTTTATTTATGCATTTTATTGAAGTTGTTATTACATAAAAGTATCTTTCATTGTTGAGTTAAATCTCCCGTTTCATTGTGTTTTTGTTGAGATTCTTGTATACATTGATGTTGAGCCATAGGCTATGCATTGTTATGATATTGGTATTGTTTTTTTGGCAATTTTGTGGTATATAGGTACGTGTGGTGCGAGTTGATTATTGTGTGTAATGTGATGCACATCCGGCAGTATAAGAGTGGTGATTTTGATGGGCATGCGGCGAGATATGGGGGATTTATGCGCGTGTTGCTAGTAAGGAAAATTACTTCATTTAAAGCACACCCAGCGAGATAAGGGGTCTAAAGCGCATGGAGCTCTTTCGAGAAAAATATCTTTAAAATTAATAGCAAGGATCACGCGGCTATATAATGAAGATATTGTGATTGTGAATTGTGAAATATGAATATGAGATGTGGTACCTCAGGGTGATTCTCGTTGTACATTCTATAGTGGAAGGGCTTGTTGATTTGAATGGTTGTTGTTTTTCCGTAATTTATTTCACTTGTATTTTGACTGTATGTGATTATTTACTATTTTTATGATATGTTCACCCCTTGTTGTTATTTATCGTTTTTACTTCCGTTGTTAGCCTTATATTAACATTCTGCTTTGTTGTCATTTATTGCTTTTACTTCCCGTTGTTAGATCATATTAATATTCTGCGCAGATTCATATGTCTAGTAAGTATCTTGACTTGACCTCGTCACTACTCCATCGAGGTTAGTCTTGATACTTATTAGGTACTATTATGGTGTACTCATGCTACGCTTCTGCACATTTTTGTGTAGATCCAGGTAACTCTGAGCGCGCCAGTCGTTAGCTAGCTGTTGTTGAGTTTTGCTACAGAGACTTCAAGGTATATCTGTCATTACGCTCGCATGCCTTGGAGTCACCTTGTGGAGCTTTACTTATTACTATTTATCTCGTTCTAAAAAGTGCTATAAGTGATATTCCTAGTTACTACTAGTATACCTTGTGACTTTGTACCACCATGTTATTTATCAGTTTAAATTAATAGCTTAGTCGTTATTTCTACTAAATTATCAACTTGTGCGGTTACTGTCACGACCAACTAAAGGACCGCGACGGGCACCCAATGCCTAAATCAACCGAGTACCAACATAACGTATACTTCTTATCATACTATCGTGGATAAATGGGCCAAAAGGGTCGTCATGATATAACCAGAATAAAACATAAGGGAATACTCAACATAGGACGGCCCAACATGGAATACAAACTTATACATGTGACGTACGGGCCTATAAGACAAAAATGATCACTTGTACACTGAACATAGGCCGACAAGCCCATACAATCTTGCATATACATGACAACTATCTACAAGCCTCTAAGAGTGCATAAATGTCAAAAAGGCTGGGAGAGGGACCCGCCATACCAATCTATACATGTCCAAAGCATACTAACCAAATAGGCAACTCCAAAGCAAGTGGAGTGCACCAACACCTTTTGCTGAGCTAATAGCCTACTAGGAGGACTGTCAACCCGTCTATCAGGACATGCAAGCATGAAACGCCGCGTCCCCGACAAAAAGGACGTCAGTACAAATAAAGTACCGAGTATGTAAGGCATGAAAGCAGTATATAAAAGACACGAAAGAAACATGGAATAAAGGACTCAACCTGTAAGTTTGAATAGCTCTATGAAACATGAAACATTTATAATGTCATGCATATGCGTATAAATGTCATATCATGCATAGGTATATGTATACGTAACATCATCAAGCCTCTGAGGGAATCCTATCATATCATCTCGGCCTCTATGGGCGAAATCATTAATGTATACCAGCTAATCAGGTGGTGGTGCGTATATAAGGCCGTAACCGTCCCCCATACCCCATATACATATAATATACACGTATATAACGCCATATTGTCATAGGTCAATTTACATGTATAAATGAATGCAATTAATAAGAATTAAGTCAATAAGATCTCTCGGGATGTCATAAGATCAATATGCCTTCGGTTAATATCATGAAGTAAACTTTATCAAGTTGCGTATTTTTTGAGACCCATGAACAGACGATATAATAATAGGACACATGGGGATCAAGAAAATAGGCACCCCTAGTACTTCTAAGAATAGAGTCATTTGTAAAAGTTTCGCGTTTGCTCGTTTCATTTTGTATCATATGGATCATGCCAAAAGGAAAGAAGCGATAGCCTTAACATACCTTAACTTCGTTGAGTTCTTAATAAATTCCAAGCAATTATTCAAACAACTCAAATCAATCTACAATAGCATAAGGAGATTCAAAATCAGTGCTGAGTAAAGGCTAAGTCCGCAACTTAAACTAGTAGCTCGTTTATGTAGATTTGGGCGGCATCTCCCTTGTAAGAAGGGCCTCATCCAATACCATATACCAAAAACAACAACTAGAGCAATTAAATAAGAACAACATCAACAATAGGGCACAAAATATTTCATTAACAAGTCATCAACATATCATGACGAGCGACAAGCTCGGATTGAATCCATTTAGGACCATTCAACCCCATTATCATTCATTCTAGAACTTAGTAACAAATCCAATATAATAACCAACACATTTTAAAGGATTTCCAGCCTTGTACTCTATTTTAAAGTTACCCGAAATAGCCTAACACAAGATAATATCACCGTGGACAACTTCCAAGTGCTTTATAGCCATTTCTTTTCTAATTACCAATTTCCTCAAAGAGATTGACATGTAAACTAACATAAGCATACTAACAATATCATAGCCAACTTATTTTCCATAATTTCCAGCCACTTAAAGTCCATAAGAGCAACTTTCAAATCAATCTATCAAGAATAACAACATCTCAAGCTAATCCAAGTATTTTCTTGCAGTTTATCATCCTAACAACTTAACCAACGTACAAACAAGCTTAAACACAATTAGTAGGCTGTTATACTCACCTTATCCATTAGCAACAACTTTAAATTTAAGCCAAACACATACCACAATTATCCTCAACGACAACACAACCTCAGAGAGTTGTTGTTCTTCACTAGAACTAACTTTTGATGTTGAAATATGGTGTAATCACTTTGGAATCACTTCAAACCCTTATGGTATCTATTTAGGAGCGTTAGGAGGAGTGTAGGGATGAGGCTGGGTTGAAAAATGAAAAATAAAGGTCGTCCAAATCATTTTTAAAGTGAAGTAGGTCGACCACCGCCTAAGTGGGTCCCATTGGGAGCTTCTTGCGCAGTCTCGCGAAAATGCAAATCTCTCTACTCTGATGTCGTATTGATAAAAAGTTTAATGTGTTAGAAACTAGAATCATAGATATTTAATTTGGTAGGTGTATCACCCCATAATACAAAGTAAATTGGGAGAAAAGCTCAGCTACATTTGACCTGATGTTCAGCACATTTATAAATGTAACTTGTTATGACCTTTGCCAACTTTTTTTTCACAACTTGCTTGATTTCAAAACATAACACATGAATATCGTTCGACTAAAATAACTCATAACATAACCTCATTATCATGTTAAGAAATCTAGTCTCACCCCAAAGTGCATGTTATAACATTCAAAACTTATCGACTTTCGGCCAAACTTATTTTCTTCAATTAGTTTAGCTTCTAAGCCTTCCAACCTTCTTGGTACTTGTTATCCATGATCTTAATATTTGTAACCTCCAAAGTAACATTATTAATTTACTTTATGTACTTTCAAAGATGATCTCAATTCTGAGCTTATATCAATTGACTCACGATGTACTTTTTAAGTATGAAAACATGGGTTGTAACATTATTCCCCCCTTTAGAACATTCGTCATCGAATGTTGACTGATGCGCTTATTGGTCTCATAATCGGATAGCTCTTACGTATACTTTAGTATTGTCCTTGCCATCTGGGCAACTGTTCTACGAATAAATCCAATTAGGCCTCTTTCTCACACCACGACCTGTGGTCGAAATTCTTTAAATCTCGTAATTGTTGCTACCTTCTATCATGCAGCCTGTACGACTCTGACCTTGTAAGTGCGCCTATGAGACTCTTATCTCCTTTTTCCTCCAGTTTTAGCCAATCTATAGGCCTCACTTTGTGAAAATATACTAAACTATGGCAAGCTGGCCCTTTGGGCATCTGTAGGTGTACTAAAGTTGTTCGCTCGGTACTTTGTCGAACTTACGACTATTGCTATATTTTGTTTCATAGCCTCGGTTATATGCTTATGGATTTGGTACATCTAGGTAGATTATACTATACCTTAACTCTTACTTTGGTTTATTATTACCGAGGTCTGCTACCCAAATCTAGGTTATTCTCTCCCTGCTTATCCTATATGTATAAATCTAAGTCCTTTAATGCTTCCTCATTATTGTTCATCTTAATAATAACAGACTAATATCATCTCATACTTTGTAACTTTTATCCATCCTTTTTTGATTCACCTAAATGTTGATCAATAATCTACCACTGATAACTTGAAACCTCTTATGTAATACATTGTCACTAGGGCTCACGTCTCATCGGGGAACATCTGAAGTTATTTTTATGATCCACCTAGGGACAATACTATACTTCAATAACAGTATTTCATAGCATCCCAATGTGATTCATCTTATAGGGGTATTCTGATACTGTGCAATTCATGAAATACCTTTTCTTTAAATCATTACTCAATCAAAGGCCAAAGCGACATCCTCTTATCTATCACAATGACACCTTTATTCTACTACAAGGAAAGCATTCCATCTCTTCTAAATGCACCTAGTCTTAGGCTCCTCCGAGTTCATTCAGGCTGTATCGAGCTTTCTATAACTTATGGAAATCATCATCTCTCTTGTTTTATGGGCTTAATCCCGAGGCCTTACCTATTCTTGTCGCCTTTCCACTCATCTTTTCTTATCCTTACTCCTATATACCTAAAACTTTGTCTCTTTACGATACTTTAGCTTGCGACCTACACATATCTATTCATACTACTCGCAACCATCCTTTAACTTGCTAGCACCTTTCGTGCCTTCTCGGTTGTCTTTAAACATAAGAAATTACTTTTCCTCGTCGTTCTGCCACTTTTTACATGAATACTTGGCTTATCTTAATGCCCACACATATTGGAATTCCATGCAACCTATATGATATCGAATAATACTTCCCATTCATTAGTCAAAATAGGTGCCACTTTCTTATAGAGTGCATACGATGTTGTAGTGAGAGTGTTGTTACAAGATCATTTCTTCTTTATGTCACTATGCTTAGGTTGAAGCCTTCTTCCTTGTTTTCTCAGCTAGTCTTTCGTTGTAGTACTTAGGGAGACCTTCTGTCTCTTGTAAAGCTGTGAGCTTATTACATCGTATACCCGACGGAATATTCCATGTTATTATCGCCTATAAATGTGCTTGGTTACATACCTCCACGCCCTTGTGCTCGTAGGGTTACTTCTGAACTCAAATTTTGATTGTCTCCCTGGTGACACTCTCTCTTATTTCCGTAAACTTAAATGGTACCTTTAACTACCCAACTCCTATCTGAATGTTTTTTCAAGGATTGCGATCTTGTCTCTGCGAGACCGAATTCCCTATACTAGAGGTTCACTACGTTTATCTTACATGATCTGTTGGTTTGTCTATGACCTCTTGTCTAGCCATAATTAGGCTCTTCCTAAATCAACTACAGACTACTCGTTGGTCCATTCTCATATTTATATTTTGCGTAACCCCTCTTGGGCTATGTCCTTTGTCTTAACTTACCTCTCGCACTGGCTCATTATGTATCAAGTGTTCAGTCGCACTTATGTATCAATAACATACTGTGCACGAACCCTTACTGTTTATCCCGGTGTCGTGCTTGCATAATGTTCTGAAATCGTAACATATCTGTAGGATCTGAATAAATGCAATCTCATTCTTTCGCCTTTTTACAGCATTCTTCCTTTACTATTCCGTAATTACCTGAACTACTTAACTCCGACTTAATACCACATCACATCATCTTCCCCCCTTTAGGGGAGTACTAAGATTTAGTGCTACAACGATCTACCTATAGATGTTTTACCTCTTCATCTTTGGCGTCTTTTCACATGTTCACAGACTCTTACTCGCCTTGCGGTAACCCTTCTATACCAGTGATAACTGAATTTCTTACGCACGAAGGTGACATCTAGTGTAACTAGCATACTTAGTCCCTTAAGCTTAACTCTACTCGTATTGCTTGCTTTAAGGAAGCGTCTTC
This sequence comes from Nicotiana obtusifolia, assembly GCA_002018475.1. Taxonomy (NCBI): domain Eukaryota; kingdom Viridiplantae; phylum Streptophyta; class Magnoliopsida; order Solanales; family Solanaceae; genus Nicotiana; species Nicotiana obtusifolia. The sequence continues at coordinate 12,980 of MCJB01021236.1, forward strand.
CTGACTGAACTTTAAAGGTTGTTCTTCTATTGTCCATTATGTTATTGCTTGAATGCGATCTATGAAATTCTCACGATGCCGACTATTAGCAAATCTTGCGATCCCTAATTCATGTTCAGTTTATCTTGGTTTACTAGCCCATGGTGATTTTTATTACTCAAGGGTCTACTTAGCCTTCTGGTAATCGCATTGGAATCACCAACTCATTTCTTGAAATGAGGATATAACTTTATGGTTTATACTCTTTTATAGTCTCAAGGGTCTGTCCTCCTTCACTTGACTATAGACTCTACCATCTTGTCATATTTTAATTTACTGTTATCACCCATTTATCACATCTTACTCATAATGTTTTATTAACTCTCTTCTTATTCTCCTGCTATATCTCTGTCTATTACCTTATTCTAAAAACTTCAATAAAATATTCGTTCACTTTTAGCTCCCCTTGCTTTATCCACTGGCTCTTCGGGTCGCCTAGCATTCTCTCCTTACTAGGGGCGGGAGCCATACAAAGCTAAATATTTATCCCTTCTAGGATTCCACTGCCTATCTTCTAAAATTTATGAACATTCTAGTATTCATATCTGACTGTACTATTCTAGAGTGCACCATCTGGGTGTCTCACAAGGAGAACTATTACCACGTTTTGCAATATCCTCCGGAAATGTTAGCTAATGGTAACAATCCATCCAAAATTTTGGGTTACTCTAACCCCATCCGGATCCTGGTATTACATCCTTCTCTTAAACTATATCTGTTAGCTCCCATAGGGCATAATTGAGATGGTTGTGCCCAGTTGTACATTCCTCTATTACTGTTGAAGGTAACTCAAATTTCTCTGCCTGAATTGTAAATACTAATAATCTTCATTAACTTGGTACCTCGTACCCTTCTTCACCTTGTTGCTTTTACTTGTTGAAACTTGTATCTACCTTCTGACTCTCTTGTTGCTTTTTAAACCATATGGGTGGATAGATATTCATGCCTTAGGGCTCCTTATCAAGAAGCTTACATGTCTTAGTGCGCACATGATCTGCTAAAGACCTCACATTTTACTCATCATAAGCATGATGCAAAATCGAGTTCCTTTGACTCAGCTCTTCCACAACCACATTCAATCTCTTACTAACTGTCTTTATGGATGTAGGCATCATTATATTACAAATAAAATAGAATTTAGTAGTTTGAATTCTTACAACTGACCTGTACCACACGATCTAGAGTAAGAAGAAAGAGCGACAGTCCTAAATGCCTTATAGCCTCCTGCTTGTAAGTTTGGCGCATAACACACCCATAAATAAGACTCTACTAGACACGATTTATAGACTCCCTAGGACAGAACTACTTTGATACCAAGTTTTTCACGACCCAAACTGAAGGGCCGCGACATGCACCCGGTGCCTAACTCAACCGAGTACCAGAGTATCTTTCTTATCATATTGTCATGGGTAAATGGGCCAAAAGGGCCGTCATGATATAACCAGAGTAAAACATAAGGGAATACTCGACATAGGATGACTCAACATAGAATACAAACTTATACATGTGACATATAGGCCTATAAGACAAAAATGATCACTTGTATACTAAACATAGGCGGACAAGGCCATACAATCTTCCATATACATGACATCTATCTACAAGCCTCTAATAGTACATAAATGTCATAAAGGCCGGGATAGGGCCCCGCTATACTAATCTATACATGTCCAAAGCATACTGACCAAATGGAGTGCATCAACACCTTTCCCTAAGCTGATAGCCTACTAGGTGGACTGTCAACCTGTCTATCGGGACATGCGGGTATGAAACGCAGCGTCCTCAGACAAAAGGGACATCAACACAAATAAAGTACCCAGTATGTAAGGCATGAAAGCAGTATATAAAAGACATGAAAGAAACATGGAGTAAAGAACTCAACTTGTAAGTCTGAATAGCTTTGTGAGTCATGAAACATTTATAATGTCATACATATGCGTATAAATGTCATATCATGCATAGGTATATGCGTACATAACATCATCAAGCCTTTGAGGGCATCCCATCATACCATCTCGGCCACTGTGGGCGAAATCATCAACGTATACTAGATGAACAAGTAAAGTAATGTCATAAGATCAATATGCCTTCGGTTAATTTCATGAAATAAACTTTATCAGCTTACATGTTTTCTAAGACCTATGAACAGATGATATAATAATAGGACACATGGGGAATCAAGAACATAGTCACCCCTAGTACTAATAAGAATAGAGTCATTAGTGAAAGTTCCAAGTTTGCTCGTTTCGTTTGTATTATATGGATCATGCCAAAAGGAAAGAAGGGAAAGCCTTAACATACCTTAACTCCGTTGATTCCTTAATAAATTCCAAGAAATTCTTCAAATAACTCAACTCAATCTACCATAGCATAAGGAGATTCAAAATCAGTGCTGAGTAAAGGCTAAGTCCGCTACTTAAACTAGTAGCTTGTTTATGTAGATTTGGGCAGCATCTCCCCTGTAACAAGGGCCTCATGCAATACCATATACCAAAAACAACAACCAGAGCAATTAAATAAGAACAACATCAACAATAGGGTACAAAATATTTCATTAACAAGTCATTAACATATCACGATGAGCGGCAAACTCGGACTGAATCCCTTTAGCACCCTTCAACCCCATTATCATTCATTCTAGAACTTAGTAATATATCGAGTATAATAACCAATACCTTTTAAAGAATTTCCATCCTTGTACTCAATTTCAAAGTTACCCAAAATAGCCTAACACAAGATAATATCACTGTGGACCACTTCCAAGTGTTTTTATAGCCATTTCTTTTCTAGTTACCAATTTTCTCAACAAGATTGACATGTAAACTAACATAAGCATACTAAAAATATCATAGCCAACTTATGTTTCATAATTTCTAGCCACTTAAAGTCCATAAGAGCAACTTTCAAATCAATCCATCAAGAACAACAACATCTCAAGCTAATCCAAGTATCATCTTCCAGTTTATCATCCTAACAACTTAACCAACATACAAGAAAGCATAAGAACAATTAGTAGGCTGTTATACTCACCTTAGCCAGTAGCAAAAACCTGAAATGTAAGCCAAACACAGCCCACAATTATCCTTAATGACAACCCAACCTCAGAGAGGTGTTGTTCTTCACTAGAACTAACTTTTGATGTTGAAATATAGTGTAATCACTTTGAAACCACTTCAAAACCTTATGGTATCTTTTTAGGAGGATTAGGAGGAGTGTAGGGACGAGGTTGGATCGAAATGAGAAATAAAGGTCATCCAAATCGTTTTTAAAATGAAGTAGGTCGACCATCACCTAACTGGGTCACATTTGGAGCTGCTTGCGCACTCTCGCAAAAACACAGATATCTCTCTACTACGATGTCGTATCAATGAAAAATTTAATGCATTAGAAACTAGACTTGTATATCTTCAATTTTGTAGTTGTGTCACCCCATTATTCAAAGTACATTGGGAGAGAAACTCAGCTATATATGACCCATTTTCCAGCACATTTATGAATGTAAGTTGTGATGACCTTTGCCAACTTTTGTTCCACAAAGTGCTTGACTTCAAAACATAACACATGACTATCATACGATTAAAATAAATCATAACATAACCTCCTTATTATGTTTAGAACCCTAGTCTCATCGCAAAGTGCATGTTATAACATTCCAAACTTATCGACTTTCGACGAAACTTATTTTTTTCAATTCGTTTAGCTTCTAAGACTTCCAACCATCTTGGTACTTATTATCTATGATATTTAATATTTGTAATCTCCAAAGTAATATTATTAACTTACTTTATGCACTTTCAAAGATGATATCAATTCCGAGCTTACATCAATTGACTTATGATGTACTTTTACGTAAGAAAACATGGGGTGTAAGACTTACCTAGTCTTAGAGAATAGGTTCTATCACGATTTCTAAGGTGGGATTTTGGGGTCGTGACAAGTTGGTATCACAGCTCTAGGTTCATAGGTGCTATGAGTCATAAAAAAGTTTAGTAGAGTCTTGCGGATCAGTACAGAGACGTTTGTAATTATCTTTGAGAGGCTATAGAACTATTAAGAAATTCCACTTCTTTTATTCCTTATCGTGCGAATTCGCTGATTTCAAAATCTAAGCCTTTGTCTTTCTATTCTCTCACAGATGGTGAGGACACTTACTACTAGATCAGATGAGCAGATTCCTGTGCCCCCTGCTAAAGACTGGAGAGGTCGGGACCAGTGTCGAAGCTGAGGAGGGGCATGTGCTACAGCTAGAGCACCTGCTAGAGTAGCGACTGAGGAGCCACCACTAACTGTAGAAGGGGAGTAGGTACTTGAGGCGCTTGTTGATAGCCCTGGACTCCAGGAGACCTTGGCATATTTTCTGAGTATGTTTGGCACTTTAGCTCAGGCGGGACTGATCCCAATTGCACCAACTACATCTTAGGTTTGGGGAGGAGCTCAGACTCGCACGACCTATACTCTAGAGCAGTAGGTCCATGTTGATCAGGTTCCGAGTGTTATGCCAGCACAGCCCGGTATCCCGGTTCAGTATGAGGTCAGGCTAGAGGCATCAGAGGAGGAGCAGAAGAGGCTTTAGAAGTTCAAGAAGTATGATTCTCCTAATTTCAATGGCGCAGTTACCAAGGATGCATATGGTATTCTAGACTAGTGCCACCATATTCTCCGTACCATGGGAATTGTGGAGGTGAGCAGAGTCGCCTTTACTACATTTAAGCTGACAGGGGCAGGATATAGGTGGTGGAAGACTTATGAAGAGGGTAGGCCAGTTGATGCAGCGCCACTCACTTGGTCTCCGTTTTCAAATCTATTTTTGAGGTAGTTTGTTCCCTAGACCATCCAAGATGCATGGCATATAGAGTTCGAGCAGCTGTGTCAGGGGACTACGACCGTGTTAGAGTAGGCCATGAGGTTCAGTGAGTTATCCCGTCATGCACCTGCTTTGGTTTTTATAATTAGAGAGCTTGTCTGCTGATTTATCGAGGGGCTTAGTTATGGTCTTAGATTCAATATGGCTAGGGAGTTGGAGATGGATACTCTGTTTCAGCAGGTTATGAAGATCGCTCGGAGGACGGAGTGTATGCATGGCTAAGAGAGGGAGGATAGGGAGGCCAAGAGGCCTCGAGATTCTAGAGGATTAGTGGTTTCCCGCACTGCAGTTTCAGCTCATCATGGCAGAGGTTATGTGAGTCGACCATTTCATTCGGCACTTCCGGCTACTCGCAGTGCTCCAGCTATTCTGAAGTCTTAGGTCGCCTATTGGGCACATCCACTTTCCGGTGCACCTTCTACACGAGGTGCCTTCAGTGGTCAATCTAGTCGACCTGGTCACACTTAGTTTAAGCAGCCACACCCGTAGAGAGGCTGTTTCGAGTGTGGTGATACTAAGTATATGGTGAGGGACTATCCCAGACTTAGGAGGGGTGCACCTCCACAGACTCCACAAATTCCACAAAGTACGCAAGGTTTACAGGCTATGGTTGCTGCTCCAGTTGCCGCTCCACCTGCACTGCTAGCTAGTGGTGGAGGTCAAGCGGGTATAGGTCATCCTAGAGGGGGAGGCCAGGCCCATTGCTACACTTTTTTGGGTAGGACCAAGCTATTGCATTAGATGGTATCATCACAGGTATTGTTCTGGTCTTTCATAGGGATGCATCAATTCTATTTGATTCGGGTTCAACATATTCGTATGTATCATCTTAGTTTGCTCCATATTTGGATATATCTCGTGATTCTTCGAGTGTCGCTATATATGTGTCTTCACTTGTGGGAGATTCTATTGTGGTAGATTGTGTTTATCGATCATGTTTGGTCACTATCGGGGGATATAAGATTGGGGTGGACCTTCTGCTACTCAGTATGGTAGACTTTAACGTGATATTTGGCATGGATTGAGTATCTCCCTATCACGCTATTTTGGATTGTCATGCCAAGACTGTGACATTGGCTGTGCTAGGGTTTCCACGGTTGGAGTGGGGAGGTATTGGATTACGTTCCTAGTAGGGTGGTGTCTTTACTAAAGGCGCAAGGTATAGTGAAGAAGGAGTGCTTAGAATATCTAGCCTTTGTGAGGGATGTCATTGCTGATACTCCTACCATTCAGTCAGTTCCGGTAGTGAGAGATTTCCCATATGTGTTTCCAGCAGACCTACCAGGCATGCTACCAATAGGGATATCGATTTTAGTATTGACCTGGTGTCGCGCACTCAGGCCATTTCTATTCCACCATTTTGCATGGCGCTAGTGGAGTTGAAGGAATTAAAGGAACATCTTCAGGAGTTGCTTGATAAGGTTTTCATCCGACCGAGTGTCTATCCTTGGGGTACTCCTGTTCTATTTGTGAAGAAGAAGGACAGTTCTATGAGGAAGTGTATTAATTACAGGCAGCTGAACAAGGTTACAGTCAAGAACAAGTACCCACTACTGCATATTGATGATTTCTTCGACCAGCTTCACGGTGATCAAGTATTCTCGAAGATCGACTTGAGGTCGGGGTATCATCAGCTAAAGATCCACGATTCAGACATTTCAAAGATGGCCTCCAGGACTCGCTCTGGTCATTATGAGTTTTTGATGATGTCATTTAGGTTGAGAATGCTCTAGCAGCCTTTATGCACTTGATGAACATTGTGTTCCAACCATATCTTAAATCTTTCATCATCGTGTTCATGACGACATATTCGTGTATTCTCGTAAGTGGGATGATCATGAGCAGCACTTGAGGATCATGCTTCAGACCTTGAGGGACAAGAAGCTATACGCTAAATTCTCCAAGTGTGAGTTTTGGCTTGATTCGATGGCATTTTTGGGCCATGTGGTGTCTAGTGAGAGGATCAAGGTGGATCCAAAAAAGGTGGAGGCAGTTCAGAGTTGGCCTAGACCGTCTTCTGCTACTGAGATCTAGAGTTTTCTAGGCTTGGCCAGGTATTATCATCGTCATGTGGAGGGGATTTCATCCATCGCAACTCCTTTGACTAGATTGACTCAGAAGGGTGCCCCATTCAGGTGGACTGATTCTCAAGACTGCCTTGACCATAGCTCTAGCTCTGGTTTTGCCTTCAGCATTGGGTTCTTATGCAGTTTATTGTGATGCCCCGCGGATTGACATTGAGTGTGTGTTGATGCAAGAGGGTAGAGTGATTGTTTATACTTCATGTTAGTTGAATCCCCATGAGAAGAACTACCAGTACATGATTTAGAGTTGACAGCCATTATTCACGTGTTGAGGATTTGGAGGCACTATCTCTACTACGTGTCTTGTGAGGTATTAATAGATCACCGAGTCTACCAAACTTGTTTAAGCAAAAGGATCTAAACTTGAGGCAACGGAGGTGGTAAGAGCTACGAAAGGACTATGATATCACCATTCTTTATCATCTTAGGAAGGCCAATGTAGTGGCCGATGCCTTGAGTAGGAAGGTTGAGAGCATGAGGAGTCTTGCTTATATACAGTTGGAGAGAGACCATTACCATTGGATGTTTAGGCTTTGGCCAACAGGTTCATGAGATTGGATGTTTCGGAGTCTAGACGGGTTCTTGCTTACGTGGTTTCTCGGTTTTCTTTGTTTGATTTTATCAAGGCACGTCAGTATGATGACCCCCATTTGCTTGCCCTTAAGTAAATGGTGCAAAACGATGATGCCAATGAGGTTTCTTTTGGAGATGATAGGGTGATGCGGATGCAGGGCCAGATTTGTGTGCCCAATGTGGATGGCTTGCATGAGTTGATTCTTAGGAGGCCCATAGTTCGCGGTATTCCATTCGTTCGGGTGTCGCGATTATGTTACATCCCACATTTGAATAAAACATAGTAAGTGTGGATTCTAGCATGGACAATCTGGAGGCACAGTCGAAGCCAGAAGGAGGTCACACATTTCAGTAGTTCGACGCCAAGTGTCTCACCGGGTGCGGCAACCGGGGCGGGTGACCCATTCTGCATGTGGAAGTGGCAGAAATTCCAATACTTGGTATAATATAAAATGACAATAAGGATATTTCTCTTTCATTCTTAGAAGTATCACAGTAATAAGTCCTCTCAAATACTCTCTATGGCCCTTTAGAATTTCCTAGCAAATCAAGGCAAAGTCGAAGGTGAATCTGGATTTGCAAGATTTAGCTTGAAGGAACTTGGAATTATTGCTGTAACCCCCACTGTCTGCTGGCATTGATTATGAAGATTCATTAAAGCAAAGTTAACCTCCATAGGAGTGTAATTAGATCTCCAACAAGGTATATAGGGCAATCTTTTTTCTTGGCATGAGTTAGTTTAAGTCTCTCCATCTTTCTAAATGACTTCTGTAGGGTAAGGATTGTTAGTTTCAAGTTCCCTCAGTGATTTTATCCTGTTCTTGTGCGTTCTTGCTAGTAGCATGTCTTTCAAGTCTACACCATTTCCAGTTGGGATCTGTGATCGGAGGGTATGATTCAGTCTGAAGTTTAAAGTTGTTTCCTCTTGAAACTGCTACTGCATTTTCACTTATATATACGTATCTATTTGTATCTATTTTACTCTACCGAGCCGCACTATAGTCGGCCAGGTATGAAACCTATTATGCAACCACTGATCAGTTGGGTATGTAGAGGCATGATATGAGATATTACTGAGCCCTTGTGCGGCCGGGTATGATGATGTGTGATGTGAGGCTACTGAGTCCTTTTGAGGCCGACTACACCGAGTTCTGTTGAGACCGATTACAATCGAGTCCTCTATGAGGCCGGGAACGGAGTGATGAAAATTTGCCCCAAGGAGTGGCTATATATATATATATATATATATATATATATATATATATATAATGCATGGCCCCAATGAGAGGCATGATTTTACAAAAGTTTGCATGCATTTATGATCCATGGTCCATAGCTTTCCAAAGTTTGGTTTACGCCCCGGGTGGTTGTTTTCACTATTCAGGTTGGAATCACGTACTCATATTTCTTAAGTTATGACTCTGATTTACTTGTGCTTCTTAAGTCTTATATATTATCCGTACTGACTCCCTTTCCTTTTCGGGCACTGTGTTCATTCCTACAGGTACAGATAGACCTGGTGACGCCCATCCCTCATAGGTGCACGATTTAGCTGTTGGTTGTTGCTCTCAACTCCTTCGAAGTAGCTGTTCAGAAGTCATTATGTAAGGGGGTAGATGTTATAAATCTTTTGGGTACGGTAGGGCCCTGTCCCGACCTAGTTGTGTACGTGTATGACTCTTTTGGTGCTCTTAGAGGCTTGGAAGCTAGAGTTTGGTTGTATATTGTATAGAAGGGGGCAATTATGACTTTTTTAAGAACAATTGTAAACATGTATAAGATGCCAATGTTTTTCTGTTAATCGGTTGTACTCATATTAAATTTGGGTGACCATCCCTTGGATTTATGAATGAAATAATGGAAGAGCATTCGTTGGTTTGCACGGGCTTCCGGGCGTCGTGTGCCAGTCGCACCAAGGTTGGGGTGTGAAAAATATGGTACCAGAGCAGGTCGTGTCCTAGAAAGGCTGCAAGCCGTATCTAGTAGAGTCTTGTTTATGTTTATGTGGTGCACCATACTTATAAACATGAGGCTACAGGATATTTAGGGCGAATAACCTTCTTTCATATCTAAATCGTGTGACATATCTGAGTTGTAATAATTCGCTTCTACTCTCTATCTTGTTTATGTTCATAATGATGCCTACCACAAGACGTCAAGCACTTGTTCCGGGACTAAATAAAGAAGCAGGAGAAGGTACTAGTCAGGTGTCACCTGCCCCCATTGGTCAACATGGACCCCACGATGAGGTTGGAACTCAAGTTTGGGGGACAACACCACCATCCCTGGATCCGCCTAGAGAAGTAAATGCACCCCCTATTCCTCCCAGGTTGTTCCCAAGAAGGATTTGGACATAAGAAATGCAGTGCATCTGTTGACTCAATTAGTGGCCTCTCAGTCCCAGCATCAGGCCCCTGCCACCTTGGATAGAGCGGTCAGCACAAGTGTCCGAGATTTTATAAATTTGAACCGCCTGGTGTTTACCGGAACGAACCCCAACGAAGATCCCCAGAATTTTCTAAACCAAATGTAGTGGACCTTACGAGTTATACATGTCACTGATACAGAGTCTGTGGAGCTTGCCTCATATAGAATGCAGGATGTTGTTGTGACTTGGTATGAGACGTGGGAGTAGTCTAGGGGACCTCTTACCTACCAATGGGATGAAAAGAGTTTTCTGAAGCCTTTCTGCAACAGTATTTGGTATGAGACGTGGGAGCTAGATGAGCCATGAGTAGTTGTTCTTTATTCAGTAGTCTTCTAGAGTACTTCTAATCACGTAGAGACTACCTTCTTTTGGAATAACATGAAGTACAGTTTTGTTCCCTTTTCTCCCAATGGTCACACACCTCTTCTCATAATCAAATTTGATAGGGTTATACTTTTTTATCTAGTCATTTCCCAATGCAATGTCACAACCCCCTGCCTCCCTGCCCCCCCCC
>MCJB01021236.1:23501-86546 GCA_002018475.1 Nicotiana obtusifolia
CCCCTCTTCCGAATTTAATGATCCTAAGATCCTCCTAGAGTGGTTAACCCCACATTTTCCAACAGAACCCAGGATGGTTGGAACTATACAAGACATAATTATCATTTGCAACTGTCACTCTCATTAATACATAACTAGTTTCCTTGACAGCTTGCTAATCAATGAAGGTGTGAGTTGCTCCTGAATCAACCAGTACATTGAAGTTTATGTTCTCGGCTATATCTCTGACCAATATGGAGTTCACTCCTTTGCTACTGCCTGAGAGTGCACTCGAGCAAGTGGCTTCTTGCATTTCTTGCTGAATCTCCTCTTCAATGATGATTTCAGGTGGAGTGTTTCCCTCATTAGTGATCTCCTCAATTTCTCCAAACATGCGGTACAACTATTTTGATTTGCATTGTGGGTTTCTGTCCACACCTGTACACAGATGGTTATTCTTCCTATACTCATACACCTTAGGATTCAATCTACTGGTTGGCACCAGTATGGTTTTCTGATTTACCATGCCTACTGTGATTGGTGAAACTTAGTAGGAGTTTTATTCTTTCTTTGCACAACCTTAATAGCTTTTTCCTGCATTCTAGCTTGTTGGTTTGAACATTTTGACAACATACTTAATTTCTTCTTTAAGAGCTCCAATAAAATTGGAGAGAAAATGAAACTCATCTAAGGCTGGGTTTTTAAGTATCATTTGAGCCTTCAAATCCTCAAACTTTGCCAAAATATCATTTATAATGCCTGTTTGAACTAGCTTATTGAATTCTTCTAGTATATCTTCCATCAACACCACACCAAATCGTTTACATAATTCTTCTCTAAACTCAACCCAAGTTACTACTCCATTACTTAAGAGTATATGAATTGTACCAAGTTTCTGCCATCCTATTCAAGTAAAGAGCAGTTGCTTCAACTTTCTGTTTTTCAACAGTTTTGTATAGATTGAAATACCTTTCACCCTTTCTAGTCCACACCTTGGGTTCATGGCCTTCGAAGCTGGGTAGATCCCGTTTATGAGGTAGAATTGGTAATCCTTGTCTGGGAAGCCTTACATCTGGTGCCGGTATCACCAGTAATCCATCTCCAACTGGATTAGCATTCTCAGATTCCCCGAATGCCCACTCATGTCTGACTTAGTTCCCCTTGACTATTGCTCAACTCCTATAGCACTTCATCATGCTTGGCTATCTTTTCGTCCATGATTTTCATCCTCATCCTTTCAACCATAGCTTTTTACATAGATCAAATATTCGAGGCTCTAATACCAAATGTCAAGTTCTAAAATAGAAAGTAAAGGAGAATAATAGATTTTTGGGACGATTCTCTGGATTTTTTTATAAACAAATAGGAAATTCAAATTACAATTCCAGCTGAGACTCCATTGATAAGCTAAGAATATGCAGGGAAACAAAAGGGTAGAAAGAAATAGAGGTGAGTAGAAGAAGAATTTAGAAGAAGAAAAGAGATGTGACAGAGTGAGAGAAGAAGAGGATACCAAAATTTTTGTGAATGACCTTTCTCTCTCAGTTGGTTGGATTTGTAACAGAATTGGAGATGCCAGCTGGCAAAATCTGAGCCCTTAATGCTTATTTATTCTAGCCTAATCTCAACCATCTATTTAATGATGAAGTCCCTATTATTTCTTTCGCGGGTTCGAGTCTCGGTAGCTACAATTTAGGCTTCAGAGCATACTCGCCCGCTTCAAATACTTATGTGACTAGTGAGGAAGATTAGTAGAACTATCAGGGGAAGAGGGAAAAACAAACCAAAGTAGTGGCACCGATAGTGTAAGATATTAGAGTGGTTGGTGAATCAAGCTTTTGAATAAGAACCACAAAGCTAAATAGTGTTTGTATGCCTAACAAACTATCAGTTCCGTATCAACAGAGAGTAAGTCCAATTTGCATGGGTACTCAAGAAGATGTTAAATAGTTTGGTAGCATAGTAAATAGAACTAACGCAAACTGGAAGATTCATTTTTCTGGAACCTTACTTGATAAAAGTAAATAGCCTCTTTTCCCAAGACCTGTTTGTTACATTTTCAATGCTTGATGTAGACACCAAGCGATTTACTTATTTGTCTATTCTTTGTAGGTAGAGTATTTATTTCGCACCAAATTAAAGCAAATAGAAGAAGAGTGAGCAACATTAACCAAGCAAATAAAATCAAATCCTATTAGACAATCAGACAATGCCAGCCAAGTACCAATTTCAACTCCCTATCCAGCATAGAACTTTCTATTATTTTGCACCAGGAGCAACAAAAGTGCTAATACACGGCCGCCAAAAAATTAAAAGCACATGCATAGAAACTAATACGCATATAGAGAATGTCTTCATAAAATTATAGCTATAAAGAGAAAAATGTCTTCATAAAATTAGAGCTATAAAGAGAAAAAGAAAGCCATTCAAGACCTTTCACCAACTCTCCATTTATACCGTTGCTACTGTCTACCAGAAGCCCAAACTCAGAATACGATCCCTTAAATTCTTTTTTTTTTTGAAAGCAAAAATTATGAGACAAAAGTACTATAATATTGAAGGAATGTCATTTCTATGTCTTAAATCTATTTTATTTTTAATTTTGAGAAATAAAAATCTCAAATTTTCCCACAAGTTTGTCGATGGACTCTGGTCAAAGTATCCGAAGTTAGTTGACCGAATCCGGAACGTATCCCGCACCCGTCCCGTGTCGATACGGGTGCAGCACTAAAAATGAAGTCCGTGCAACATAGGTTAAAACCGAAATTTTGAACTGATAGAATTAAAATCATGGACCCACCTCTATATGTTGGCCACTTACTTACAGGGCATGGTTAATATCCTTCAAAATTACAATTCTTGCCAAATAATTAGCCCATCCTGTTCCTACAAGGTAGGGCTGTCTAATGGTACGGTATTACCGGTAATCGTACCGGACTGTACCGCTCCGATGGTTGGGTAGGGGTGGGGGATGTGGGGTGGAGGGTAAGGTTAATGGTAGGATACCCGATTTAGTACCCTTAGTACCGGTACCGAGAGTACCCTTAAGGTATTGTACCGATATTGCACCCGCACCCATACCAGTACCGAACTGGTACCCAATGGTTTTTTTTAAATCTAGTCGTTTTTATACCGTTAGCCAATGGCTATTTTTTGGCAACTGCCAAAAAAAGCTATTTTTGCCTCCCTAGAACCCCTCNCCCCCAACGTTCCCCTACCCCCTAATTTATGTTTTTAACCTCTAGATTTGTTCAAATACATTTTAGCCCTATTTTAAAACTATAAATACCCCATTTCATTCTTTAAATTTTCATTCAAAAACTCCCATATCTTTCTAATTCTCTATCTCTCTATCTCTAATTGCAATTAATGTCGGGTTGTCGGCGTTTGGTACATACTTTCCAACTCATATTAATTTTTGCATTTATTTTTTTTTATACTTGTGTTGCTATTTGTTGTAATTTTAATTATTTATTATTAAAAATAGCTCCTAACTTGATAAAAAAAGAAAAGTGTATAATAGATCTACTAAGGATAATGCTAGGGAGGGGGGTCCTCGTTTTGAAACAAATCCTAACCAGTCCGGGTTTAGGAGTTATATAGAAGAAATGTATAATCCTGCTTTTCGAGGTTTTCCTAGAACAATTGATAGAAATAATGTTTGCGATGAAGACTTGCTGAAGTATTTAAAGAGAAGAAACTTTGGCCTTCCAAAAGTAATTCGTGAAGACAACGATGCCTGTAGTGAAATATTACCTGCCAGAGACAGCAGGGACGCAGAAGAACAACTGCTATCAATTTCAAGCGAAGAATCAATAGAAATTATCGAAAATCTCCGTAAATTGAAAATAAATATGTACTTTTATTTTTATAGTATTGAAATAAAAGTATTGAATTTTTTTCATCCATTAAAGCTTGTCCGTATTTAAATATATATTTTTTAATTTTTAATTTAAAATACCCCTAAAGTATCGATACCCTTAGGACCGGTACCAGTACCCAAAAAAATACCCTTAACCCTTACTCTTAAATACCGCTAAGAAAAGTATTCTTAAGGAACCCTTCCTTTACCCTTAACCTTAATGTCACTGTTACCCTCCCCTTAGACAACCCTACCACGGGTAAAAGAGAATTAAGACTTCAAAAGGATCTGATATAACATAATTGTTAGAGGGTAAATGGCATTTGGTTTAGTAGTCATGTCAAAGATTTTCCTTTGCATGTTCAGAAATGGTAGTCATCTCTTAGGATAAATAACTACAAAAGATCGAGTCGAACCAAAGCAATAAAATTATTTATACCAATTATTAGTTCGCAGAAAAGAAAAGGCCAAGATGAAATTCTTTTTCTTGAACAGAAGTGATTGCACATGAATCTTGATTTATAGGTGATTAGGAAGCAATAGAATGAGAGATACGGTCAAGGATGTGTCGATCATGGAAACGGAGCTTGAAAAGGAAAGCAGAGCTGAACGACGGCAACTTTAAGCAAAGCCTACTCCATTTGCAGAACCACACGAGATGTGGGAACTTTATCTTTGGATATATTTGTGTCTTAGATAATCACACATAGTATCTCATTAAGGAAATCAAATCAAGAAGGAAATCAAATCAAAGTAAAGTTTAGTTATATTGCCTGATCTTATTTGAACCTCCATTCGAGTTTTTGCATTTGGTAATTTGATACAAGTCAAGATCACCTTATTGATCTCAACCATCAACAGTCACCCTTTCCTTGTATGATTATCCTCTGAGTTCCAGAATTGCTACAATCATGAGTATGATAACCATAAGTTATTGCTTCCCACTATCTAATCAGAAATCTTGAATCCAGTAATGTGCAATTCAAATATTAACAAAAGCATCAGAAGAAAGCTAAGTCAGTTACAAAAGCTGAATCTAGAGGTCAAGTGTTTTCTAGGCTTTGTATCCCAATATTAAAGCTGCAGTCTTTATCCAAGAACAACTGCTCTATACGTTCTTTTTCAAGGACAACTGGAAAAAGGACCCACAATTCAAAAGGTCTGGAAAAGGATATGTCTTGTACCTGATTGGAAATTGGAGAAAGTGAAATCAAGGCTATTGACCTATTCTTTTGTAGTTGAGCTTGCTAGAGAGACTGAAACGTGGACGTGATAGGTATGTAACCAAAGTTAGATGGGAGAAGAACAAGACTGGGAATTCACCGTTTTCCAAAAAAGAACAAGACTGGGAATTCTTTGATGAGCATTTTATGCGGGTCGAACAACTGAAACATGGAAAATGAGATGTTGAATGATCTTTTGGGGTTGTTGCTTATGTGGAAAATCTAAGTTAACTAAATATGTTTAACAAGCCTGTCTTCAAGGTGAGAACAGAGATATCCTAGTTGACTTGATATTACTTAATGTGGTTGATTTGACATACTGATGGGTACATATTTGTTATCTTCCTGCCAAGCTACCCTCGATTGTTATGAAAAACAGTTAAGTTTGAGATATTATATGAACCCAATTTTACTCTAAAAGGGGGTCAAATTCCAAAGATTGGTAAAGTTATCTTTTTTATGAAGGCTCAACAATTACCAAAGAAAGATGATTTCGGTCTCATAGCAATAGAGACACGAGAGAAAACACTTGGTTTTTAAAAAAGTACTCATGTTGAAAATCCTCTAGTGTATATCCTCAAGAATTGACCAAGACTACCGCCAATACGAGAAAAAGATTTTTAGTATTGACTTAGGACTTGACATGCAACCATTATTGATAGCCCCCCATATAGTGGCATCAGTGGAATTGCTAGAGCTAAAAGAACAATTATCAGATTTGTTAGATATTAGTTTTATCGAACCGGGCATATTACTAATGAGTGCACTGATATTGTTTGTAAAGAAAAAAAAGACGAGTCCATACAATATGCATTGACTAAAAGTGATTAAACAAGGTAACGATATGTAATAAATATCCATCGCCTCATTAAGAGGATCATTTGATTAGTTACAATGTGCTACTCATTCTTTTATGGATTGTCTTTTGGTTCTGGTTAGTTTCAACTTAGGAATACAAAGCAAGATACTCCTAAAGTTTTCTCCTAGTTTGGCCTGCTTGTTGTTTTGCTTCCTGCAATTTGAACATTTTCTCTTTGTCACCTCCCCTCAAGCTGCTGAGTTAATGGCTATATTTTCTTGAAATGTGGTGCAGCCAACAAAAGGACACTTTCACTTTATTAGCTGTATATGACATACAATTTGTTGGACCTGGACCAATAACAAACAAGAACCTGTTCTCACAAAAGAAATTAGAAAGCTAGCGACACAACTTAGCTTAACTCAAATTGAACGAAAACATAACCATATTGGAGTAAAATAGAGCAGGCAACGACAGCTCATATTGAACAGCAAATACCAATAGATAAAAAGGAGGTGTGATAAGCAGAGTTAGCATCGATAAAAGCTATTTAAAGCCAATTTGTTACCTGAAAATGCCTTTAGATCAAAAGCAGCATGAAGACAAACTCTCAAAAATGTTACAATTGGATCCCTTGCATTCCAATATGGTATCAGTCAGGATGGGAAAACACTGAGATTTAAACCTGCGAGTTTGGAGAGTTAAGTTCAGTATGCAGTTACCTTCAAATTTTCATATACAAGGTTTTTGCAAAAGATTCATTCAAACACTTCAAAACCAACAAGGCAACAGACTCCATTTTTCTCTGTGTTCTGATTTTAAGAGGCCTCCAACAAAACTGAGCAGCCCAAGAAAAAAAAGAGGGTGACGTGCAGAAGACTGATAAAACCACCAAAGCAATAAAACCCTATTACTCCATGCTCATATTTACTTTACGCCATTTGAAAAGATAGCTACACAAAAGACGGGAAAGAAAAGATTGAAAACAAAGCATAGAAAAGAAAAATAACAGAAATTACAATCACAATTAAATTTGAAATTGACTGAAAAGACTGACAAAAGATTGAGGCAATAACAGAGAAGGAACTAAAGAACTAAAGAGAAGGCATAAAAGAAAAGGGACCAAGGGGAAAACCTGAAGAATCAAAATATGGGAAAGAAGAACATAAATACAAACGCACTGGTTGCAAAAGGCAAACAATAAAAAAAGATAGCTGCACAATATAATGTAGGATGCATCAGATAGCATGCATTCTCAGACCCGAAAAACAGAAGCACAAAAAAACCAGGGCATGGTTTCCGGAAGCTTCAAAATACAACACAACAATTTCAAAGGATAAATGAGCAAAAATGGAAAAAGCAGTCACATGCAGTAACATTTGATGACATCGTAGTCCTCACGTATATGAAGTTCAAGAAACATCAAAGAAAAAGTGAGAACGATTGACATTCAACATGCTTGTGGCAAAAATATTTTTAGAATTTTTTCTATATTGCCAAAAAGAAAGTACACTTTGTTTCAATCTCTTCTATGGAACCCTCCTCTGAACTCTGAAGGTTATTTTTATTTCCTAAATAGATGGGTATCTTGGTATCCCGAGTAACAATATTGCCCTCCATATAGCATTTTACCCAACAAAATAAAATAGAATAATAAGGTATCCGGAACATGAGCCCAGACATCTATTTCAAAACATACCTAGAGAAAAAGAAAAAAAAATAAAATCAAAACCAAAACTCACCGCCAACAGGAAGATCCCGCTGGAACAGAAGAAACCAAAGCTAGCGGAAGAAGTGGAGAACAAACAACAACAACAAACCCAGTATAGTTTCACAAGTGGGGTCTGGGGAGGGTAGTGTGTACACAAACCTTACCCCTACAAAGAAAGGTGAGACTCAAGAAAAAGCTGACACATAAATTACTGAAGAAGCAAGAATGAGATAGAAACAGAGAGCCCAAATAAACAAAATGGAAGAGGATGAGTAAGAAAGGGATAGCAGCTTTAGAACAGGGTATTCCGAATTCCAAATAAGAGATTTCCAAACCTGCTATATTATTAAATGACGAAACAATAAGTTCCCTAAGTTGCCCCTGTTCGTACCATCTTGTTCATCCATTGTTGCCGCTTATATAGTAGAAATATCACTCGCATTAAGCAACCGCAAGTACCAAGAAGTTAATAGGTCCTTGGAGCTTCCGACCAAAACTTTGTCACTGAACCAAAACCTGTATCAGAATATTAACAAGTTTCTCCAGGAGAAAGATTCGACGAATACTGTCCTTCTTAAGAACAGGAAAAAACTTTGACAATCCGTAGCTTCTTCAGGTTCCAACAGGAAACAACATAAAGTTAGCTACAAAACAATTTTGAACCAAAGAAGTAATTCCCACAGTTGCTAAGACCAAAATTATACTTCAAAATAGAGCAATATTCTTTTACACCGAACAAAACAAGTGGTTAAGATCACAGCATTAACCCACGAATAGTAGAAAAAGCAAAAAGATCAAGCTCTCCTTTTACTCAACCGCCACGAGTTAGGCTCGTGGTATCTATCGTAAAGGGGTTCAATGCGTTCTTGTCTCTTGCGCTTGCTCAATTTAGTTGGGTCAGACACTTTGAAGAATCTCGGTGCCAATTCCACAAGCCATTTCGGATCTACAACAGTGACTTCACGCATGTACTCCTTAGTTGTCATCACCAGCTCATGGTAAATAACCCAGTCCGGTTGTCTTTGAAAAAGTGCACTGCTAGGATGGATGTAAACGGGCTGGTTTTCAACAAGGGTTCTATAACCCTCTTGAGGATCCTTTCTGGCAGAATGAAAAAAGAAACCTGCTGTAATCGCCTTACGGATCTTTGTAAAGTTTTTTCCGGCACTCATAACATCCAATTTATACCTGCCAAAGGCGTGGAAGATTCACCATTAGGTAACCAATCTATTAAGCTTCTTCTCAATAAAATTATGGATAGAAATCAATTGACTAAGTCCAAGCCAATCAGGCAGTAAAAGCTGAACAAAATTGTAAGAGATGATGAAGCAAGAAATGAAAGAACAAAGAGAAGGAATTAAATACATACTTGTCCATAATGGAGAGGAGTTGTTTCCTGACATCTTGTGCCCTTCTAAGAGATCGAGATTGAACAAAATTTTCAAAACACCATGGCCCAGAAAAGTTTTTGGCTTTCCAAGCCTCGTAAACAGCAAGCAAGGTCAGATGATCACCCTCAGGCTGAAAAAACTTGGCCCTTTTCTGATCAGCCTGAGCTTGTTTTTCTCTCGGCCTGTAGAAGATATTGCCAGTTTGAATCATTGCAATGATGGTCAAGATCTCATCGCTACAACCAAGGTCCACACTGGCAAGGAGCATCTTGGACAAAGGAGGATCCAATGGAAATTCTGCCATTTTCCTTCCCAATTTTGTTAGGAGCCCCTCTTCATCCAGCGCTCCAAGAGTATACAACTGTTCCATGGCTGATACCAGAGCCTGAGGGGAAGGAGGGTCCATGAAATCAAATGACAAAAGATCATTAATTCCCATGGCTTTCATCATAAGTACAGTGTTCCCAAGATTTATCCTCTGGATTTCAGGGATGCTAGTAGGAGACATTTCATTGTGGAACGCACTCTCCGTGTATAGGCGGTAGCATTTACCAGGTCCTGTTCTTCCAGCACGCCCAGCTCGTTGCTTTGCTGATGCTTGCGAAATTGGAGTTATTACCAAAGAATCAAGCCCCTGTTTTGGATTGTAAACATTTTGCTTTGCAAATCCAGGATCAATAACATAATATATACCATCGATAGTCAACGAAGCTTCAGCAATGTTTGTAGCAACAACTACTTTTCTCTTCCCAGGAGGGGCAGGATCAAAAATTCTAGATTGCATTTCACTGGGCAGAGCACTATAGACAGGTAAAATAATCAGTTCAGGAACATTTTTACCTAGCCCTTTCATCCTCTCGTACAGACACTGGCAAGCATAATCAATCTCCTCTTGACCAGTCAGGAAAAGGAGGACGTCACCTTCAGGTTCTGTCAAGTGGATCTGTAGTACAGTGATTAAAGCTGCATCAAGGTAATCGCTTTCTGGTTGTTTAGTGTAAAGCACCTCTACTGGAAAAGTTCTTCCTGGGATTGTAAAGATGTTGCAGTTGAAGAAATATCCAGAAAATTTCTCTGCATCCAAGGTTGCAGATGTGACTATCAGACGGAGATCAGGTCTCCTCTTCACAAGTTGCTTAAGCAGTCCGAAGAGAACATCAGTGTGAATGGTTCTCTCGTGCGCTTCATCGAGCATTACAACTGAATACTGGGACAAATTTTCATCAATCAAAATCTCCCTCAGAAGCATACCATCAGTCATATACTTTATAACAGTTTCTGGTCCAGTACAATCTTCGAAACGGATAGCATAACCAACTTCTTCCCCTAAACGACAACCAAATTCCTCAGCAACTCTCTTAGCCACTGACATAGCAGCCACTCGACGAGGTTGAGTACATCCAATTTTGCCCTTTGTTGTATACCCTGCCTCAGCTAAATACTGTGTCACCTGTGTTGTCTTGCCAGAACCTGTCTCACCAATGACGACAAGGACCTGATTATCATGGACAGCCTGTACCAGTTCATTCTTCAACTTGTAAATTGGAAGGCTCTTCCTCTGCTCCTGGAGAGATAGTTTAGACCTCTGCCCAAAGGTCAAGGCTTTACCATAAGCATCCTTTTTCCATTCTGGCATGTCATAGGCAGATAAACCAACACCCCTCAACTCCTGTGCCAGATGCCTCTCACCAGTCTCCGGCATTGGGTCTTCCCATGGTCTGTTAAGATCCTTCGGGATGGAATCAAGCATTGTTCTTTGTTGCTGTTCCCTCACTTCCCTTCTCTCTTTAATCAAAGCTGATTGAAGTGCAGCAGCACGACTCAAGGATCCTTCAGGATTTTTAAAAATTTTAACAGGGGACATATCCACTGAATACCGACTCTGGCCTTGCAGGAAAGGGGGTTCATCTTCATTCAACTCAATCTCAAGCTCTTCTTCCGCACCCTCTTCCTGATATAGCACCCCATCCCCTTCTTCATCAAACATAGGAAATTCCTTTACACTCATAACACCTGCAGCTATGAGTTGTTTTGCTTCCCATATTTCGGGAGAACTCATTCTCTTCAATGGTCGTCGTGATGGAACAACATCTTCCTCCTCTTTAATCCTGATACCTGAAAGACCAATCCTTGTCTTGGAACCCTCACTGTTCATCCCCGAAGGATTCGCCCTCAATCCATCATCATCTGAGCTCTTCTTCAATGGCAACAAATCCCTTCCAGTATTCTGATCAACATCTCTCATCGACAGACTCAGCTTCTGCCCACTAATAGAGATCACCTTCACATAAACCTCCTGGTCACGCTTTACTAAATCTTTTGCATTTGAAACCCTTCTAGTAGCAAGCTGGGAAACATGCACCAACCCTTCTTTCCCTCTAAAATCATTCAGCTGAACAAAACAACCAGAATCCATCACCCTTGACACCCTCCCCTTATACACTCCATACAACTCAAGCTGATCCGACGGATACCTCCCCTTCCTTCTTTCATCATTCCCATCCTCCTCATACCCATCTCTTCTGTTCTTCTCATACTTATTCCTGTCCTGATGCCTCCCAGACCTCATATCATCCTCCTCACCTTCCCCATACCCATCTCTCCTATTCTTCTCATATTTATTCTTGTCCCGCTCCCTATCCCTATGCCTTTCCCGGCCCTTATATTCACCTCTATCATCACCATGATTATCCCAGTCTCTATCCATCTCTCTCTCCCTACCCCTATCCCTATCATCCCAATCCCCACCCCTATCCCTATCCCTATCCCTATCATCCCAATCCCTACCCCTATCCCTATCCCTATCCCTATCCTTGCCCCGTTCTCTTCTATCATCCCGATCCCTATCTCGCCTCCTGTCACGCCTATTCTTATCAAAATCTTCTTCCTCGTCCTTCCCCCTCTTACTCTTTGCCTCCAACTCAATCTCCTTCTCTAATTCCTTCACTCTATCTCTATCATCCCTAATTTTCAATGCCGAAAATTCAGAGTCATCCTTACTCAACTCATTCTCTGACTTGGACTTCACCTTAGGAGGCAAAATTGCATGAATAATCGTCAATAAAGTGCGGACAAAATAATCCGGCATTTCAGCACCATTTTCTTTCAATTTCCCATCAAATTCGTCCACTGTCTCGCACTTTCGACCAAGCTCCGTAATAAACTCAGCTAATACTTTATCACCGAACCCTAAATGGGTCTCCAGCTCTGAACAAACCTTTGAAACTAGAGAAAGATACTCTAATTTCTTTAACCCATCTTCTTCAACTTCAGCTCCCATTTTAACAAATCCAAAGGCACGAAATACACAGACAAATTGCACAAGAATGAAATTAGGGTTTTAGAGGCTTACCGTTAGAGATTGATCGTGGGATTTTGAAGAAGGGGAATTGGCACTAAGATATGTATTTGATGGAAATTATCAATCTGAACTGGAGAGGAAACCAACGTCCTTTTCAGAAAAAAAGAAAAAGAAAAAAAGGGAGAGGAAACCGACGTAGTTCCGGTTTGGGCATCAGTTGCGAGTTCGGGGACTTATTGCGGGGAGGTGCACGGTTACTCACTATTTAGATGTCTTTATTATTTAGCCACACTTTGAAATGCATTTACTTTTTAGTCAGTGCTTAATAAATTTTTATTAGTCCGAACAAAAATATCACTGTACCAATATTAAGGATATAATGTTCTTAACTTCATGAATGCTGTGTAAATATTAAAGATAAAGTGTCCTGTATTTGCATTTTCTGTTGTTAAACTTTAGGACATCACGTCCCTAACTTTATATGTGCAGTGTAAATGTTAATACATGACATCCTTAACTTCATGTGTACAGTGTAAATATTAAGGAAATAATGTCCTTAACTTGTATTTGCACCTTTTGTTGTTAAACTTTAGGACCTCATGTCTATAACTTTATATGTGTAGTGTAAATGTTAAGGACATGGTGTCCTTAACTTCATGTGTGCTTTTTTAACTTTCTGAATGTTGTGTAAATATTAAATACATGATATCCTTAAGTTCATGAATGTTGTGTAAATATTAAGAACAAAGTGTTCTGTAAATTTTGCTTGAATATTTGTTATTAAACTTTGCTTTAATTATTTGGTTAAATTTTTATTGACGTTTCTTAAACAATACCGTTGTTGACGCCATTCCATTAACCTTCGGAAACCCACCGATAAAGTCCATAGAAACCGATATCCATGGCCTTTCCGGAATAGGAAGAGGCTGCAGCAAGCCCGCCTCCTTCTTGCGCTCTGTTTTGTCCAGCTGACAAACTAGGCAAGTTTTCACGTAAGCTTCAATGTCATCTTCCATTTTAGCCCAGAAATACACTCTGGACAGTAAAGCCAGCATCCGTTCAACACCCGGATGTCCAGCCCATGTGGTGTCATGCGCCTCTTTCAGCAGTTCCCTGCGCAATCCGCCACCTTGAGGTACCACAATTCTTTAAACTTTTACTCTCATTAAATGACGCTATCTCTATCGGACTTAGTTAGATTCCTTTTACTCTTTAGAGTAGTAAATGACTTATTATGTTTGCCTTAATTATTTGGTAAAAGTTTTCTTCACGTTTCTTACACAAGGAAAGTTATAGGGAATCGGACTGGGCTAAATTCCCTTTACTCTTTGAGTAAATGACTTCTTTTTTTATGACTTATATTTTGGTATAAGTCTTTATTATTTGATAATTTTTTTATCTCTTTGTCCTACACAGAAATTTACTTTATATAATTCTTCTTATGTGTCAATTTGTGTACCATAATACTTTAATAAAAGAAGCTACGATATCATAATTTAATCGCCAAACTTCGCCCTATTTCAACACTACGGTTTCAGGTTTTGTTTCTTTTACTAATATTAACATCTTTTGCTGCTTCATATTTTCAAGCACGTTTGCTACATGATTTACCAATTGTGATATTTGCAATTGCCATGTCTGAATCACTCAAATTTCAACAATTATATCTGTTAAGGTAAACAATCTTCCTTACATCATAAAAATAATCAATTATTGAATTAGTCACTTTGATAATTTATAGAACTCTTATGCTGCTTATTTTAGCACACCTGCAATGGCCAGTGAAAAGGAATTGTCAGACCAATGTGTCCCAATTAATAGTCTAAGAGTATCTGATTCATGTTGGGTAATACGAGTCTTAGTGTTTGAGAGTGGAATAGTAAAAGTTTTAACAATAAAACAAATCAAGGCACCCGAAAAATTTTGACATTAGTTGATGAAGAGGTAATTATTATTTTATATCAATATTTTATTTCATATTTTTTCGTATTTTAGTTTTAACCATCATATTAACTTAAAGTGAAACTTTTTACAGGAACAAAAATTTACGCTACACTTTTCAATGCTTATATTGGGAAGTGAAAAATTTATTTACAGCAAAACAAGACCTGCAAATCATAAACGGACGCATTAATAATGCTAATCCTAATTTCTAATCAGTGCACAAGGAGCTTGAGATTGGTTTAAGAATAATACTTTAGTTAAAAAAAGCAACAGTCACTTTAGATGTCATTCCGTAATCTTTCATTAAATATATAAACAATATTTACTTCTATTCGCCTAATTCATTTTTTAGTTATATATATATATATATATATATATATATATATATATATATATATATATATATATATATATATATTCTTTCTAGATATAGTTGGGATTTTAGTGAAAACCCTCAATGGGAGAAGGTGCAAAGAAACGAAGGGAGATATTATGTTACGTTGATTAGATTAAAAAGACTACATGCTAATTACAATGATTTCTTTAATGTAATAACGTTTTTTGCATCGTAAATGGCTATTACACTTAATTCATTCTTATTCAATTTAATATACACTATTTTAGGCAGTTTACCATTTAAATATTTATTGCATCATCAATTACCTTTATACTTAATTCATTATGAATCTTCCTAATTAAAATACGCTCTTTTGTGCATAACGCATAATACACGTGCAACGCACGTACACTAAATCTAGTATTATATTAAAAGCATGAAGCCCTTTTTAAAATATCGTTCAACTTTGTACCTTTTAAAAATAAATTTTACATTGAATAAAATTACAATTTAAGTTTCTTTCTTATAATTTAGGACCCTAAAATCAACTAAAATTTTAATTATTAATTCATTTCTTATCAAACTAGGTAAGAAGTCCTAATATTTAAAACTTTTAATATTATTTAATATAAATAAATGATATACTTTTAATTTGTTTTCGATGCGGCGAACTTGCGAAAGGTTTTTTTTTTTTTTTTCCTTTATATAAATGTTCTTCTCTAACCCCTGTAGGAATTTTTATTTGGTTTCGCATGACTGTGAATAGCAACAAATACATAATTTATTTCAAAGTTTACATTATAGTTTCAACCAGCACAAATTGTAGCTTAATTATGAAACATCAGTTAACTTTTACACAAAAGTAAAAGATATAAAATAGAAAATAAAGCATAAAAGAAAATCTTTATAAAATAATGAAGGTGGCAGACATTTCTAAGATGGATTAAAATTGTGGACGATTGTTCCCAAAACAAAGTCAAGAGGAAGATCACTAACTTTTAATTAATACATAAAATCATCATACACCTTTTTCTTTCTTTGCTGAGCTAACTAAATAAGATAAATATTTATTATTTTCAAACTGTTACTTTTTTTTCTTTGATTTTTATTTAAAACTCAAACAAAAATATTTTAGTTACATAATTTTTAAAAATTATATATTTATTAAATTAGAGTACACGCGCAAAGCACATATTCAAATACCAGTATTATATAATTTTCATTAATTTTAAGTTTGAGGGTTGAAATGAGCTTCTTCGTGTTCCTGACTACTTTCTTTACTGATTTTGCTAATTTTCTTATGTTTCTCATTTAAATTTCAGTAATCTCAAATTTGATTTCATGAGGAAAGTTTTGAACACTATGCTACTCTACCTATAGATTGTCATACCTAAAGAAATGAAAATATGCGCTCATATTAATCTTAATGCCTTCGATTTAGTACTCCGGTAAACAAAGAGTAAGCTCGGTGGCTGACAACTGACAAACTTGCCAAGCATGGTTGTACCAGGATAACTGTATACGATCGAAGTCGGACCCATCTATATGTGGTCGAAATCGGGCTCAACCCAATATAGTTAATATCGAGTTCAACTATTGCACGACAGATCGGGTTCAGAATGATAGGGTCCAAGATCGAACCCGAGCTTCATCGAAGCGGAACACGAAGACAGAATGTCCAACCTCGAGAACACCGAGCCCGTGGTCCGAAATTGAGCCTAACTTCGAAAATGTCCGAGGGAAGATCGTTAAACTCAAAATGACGGAAAACCGGAATATCCGTAACGGGACGAACATCACGGCAGGAATCTCGGCACTAATCAATAGAACCGCTTAATTAGCAAATCAAGAGATTTTTTACCTTGTACGGATATTTTTACCTTGTATAACATTTCACCAGATATACGACCTCCCTACTATATAAAGGGAGAGTGGAACCATTTTACAGTACACCTTTTTCACGAATCATCAATAAAAAGAAAAAATAGTGATATATTGCTCTCTTAAATCATTTTATCATCAACTTGTTTCAATTTCCATTATAATCAGTTTCTGCCCAAGAAGGATCAGCCAACAACCAAGAGTGTCTAACTCAGGTGGTTTGCGTTTCTTTTCTATTTATCTCTTAATTTTAACTTTCATTATATTGTTCGTCATTTGTATCATATTAGGCCACATATCCTTAAAACCACGTATAAATTCAATTGTTATCCGAAATTTAGGGTAAATATTTTGGCGCCCATCGTGGGGCTAAGGATAATAGTGGATATTTGATACAATTTTTTGTCACACACATTGTCTCACACTTGCTCTTTGAAGTGTTTCTGATTCCACGTTGCAATACGGAAATGTCAAACTCTCAATCGGCACCTCTGCACGTTGATAACGAGTTCGATCATCAAGGCGAAAATAATAACATAGCGCCCGAAATTCCAATCTATGCTAATTCACAAGTGGCAGTCGATGCAGATCAGCTTACTAGCCCCTAAAATAACGTTCATAGGGGAATCCAATCGGTGACACAAAATCCCCAAAACGATGAAAGGGACGGGATCAGCCTCCGGATGATCTTCGAAATGCTGCAAGCTCAACAAGCAGTGATAGATCAGTTACAAAACCGAAGCCAAATCTCGAACAGGGTTGAGCCTGGCCCTTCCCGGAAAATTACCCATAAGGATGGATCTGTTGTAGGAAGGTTGAATGAGTGTGAATCGGGGGCAAACCCCGGAATTATGAAGATGCTCGAAGAACTAACTAAATGAATAGAATCTGGGGAGAAGAAAATCGAGGCAAATAACAAGAAGGTGGAAACGTAAAACTCCAGGGTGGATCAAATCCCAGGAGCACCCCTGGTATTAAAAGGCCTAGATTCCAAAAAATTCGTGCAAAAACCTTTTCCACCGAGCGCGGCTCCAAAACCGATACCCAAAAAATTCCGTACGCTAGAAATCCCCATATACAACGGAATGACCGACCCAAACGAGCATGTAACCGCATATACATGCGCTATCAAAGGGAACGACCTGGAGGATGACGAGATCGAATCAGTTCTGTTGAAAAAATTTAGGGAAACCCTGTCGAAAGGAGCCATGACATGGTATCACAACTTACCCCCTAATTCTATTGACTCCTTTGCTATGCTTGCAGATTCTTTTGTGAAGGCACACGCAGGCGCCATCAAGGTCAAAATGCGAAAATCGGACCTTTTCAAAGTCAGACAGAAGGATAACGAGATGCTCAGAGAGTTCGTGTCCTGGTTCCAAATGGAACGGATGGATCTGCCACCGGTCACAAACGATTAGGCTGTTCAAGCTTTCACTCAAGGGCTCAATGTTCGAAGCTCGGCGGCTTTGAAACAACTAAAACAGAACTTAATAGAGTACCCTGCCGTCACATGGCTGACGTACATAACCGGTACCAGTCAAAAATCAGAGTCGGAGATGATCAGCTCGGAGCCCCTTCGGGATCCATTTACCCCGTTAAAGCTTATGACAAAATCCGAAAGGAAGTTTATCGCGAACCAAGATCGAATAGAGAGCGACATCGACCGTATCACGGGGACAGAAAAATCGGCGTATTCGGGCAAAACTCTCCAAGACATAAAAGGAGAAATGACCGAGGTTAGAATAGTCGGGGGCTCATGACCAAAAGCAATTTCGAAAGGCCCATCGGGCATAAAGAAGCACCTCGATTATCAGAGTATAATTTTAATATTGATGCTGCCACTATCATATCTGCTATCGGTCGCATCAAAGATACTAAATGGCCTCAACCATTGCAATATGATCCAACCCAAAGGGATCCTAATCAGATATGCAAATATCACGGCACTCACGATCATAAAACAGAAGACTGTCGGTAACTGAGAGAAGAAGTATCCCGGTTACTCAATAACGGACACCTTCGAGAATTCTTGAGCGACCGAGCAAAAAATCACTTCGGAAATAGGAATAAACACACAGTCCCGGAAGAACCTCAACATACAATCAACATGATTATCAGTGGCGTCGATACCCGTCAAGGTCCGATGTTGAAACGTACTAAAATATCCATCACTAGGGAAAAGCGCACTCGGGATTACATGCCGGAGGGGATTTTATCTTTTAACGACGAGGATGCATAAAGAATTGTACAACCCCACAATGACGCACTGGTAATATCTGTACTTATACATAAAGTTAGAGTAAAACATGTGTTAATCGACCCAGGTAGCTCGGCCAATATAATTCGATCGTGGGTCGTGGAGCAACTCGGCCTGTCAGACCGGATCGTTCCTACAGTCCGAGTACTTAACGGGTTCAATATGGCATGTGAGACCACCAAGGGTGAAATAACATTGCCAATAAATACTGCTAGAACCATTCGAGAGACAAAGTTCTGTGTGATCGGAGGGGACATGAGATACAATGCTCTGTTTGGAAGGCCATGGATCCATGACATGTGGGCGGTACCTTCGACATTACACCAGGTGTTGAAGTTTACGACGCCCGATGGAGTTAAAGCAGTTTACGGGGAGTAACCAGCTACGAAAGAGATGTTCGTGGTGGAAGAAATGACACCAACACCAACGGTTCCTAACCAAAGGGTCGAGAGCAAGACAAAATAGCAAACACAGATACCATCTTCGGCAAATGTGGATAAACAAGTATATGTCGAGGATGATGATTATGGAATTCCCAGATCTTTCATCACCCCCGATGATTCTGATGCTAGCAAATCGACTGTCGAGGAACTGGAACAAGTCACACTGCGAGAAGACTTGCCTAAACGAAAAGGTATACCTAGGCTCGAGGCTAAGCTCCGAGCTTAGGACAAAACTTATTCGATTCCTTACAACTAACGAAGACTGCTTCGCTTGGTCTCACCTTGATATAGCAGGTATACTGTCGGAGATAACCACTCACAAGCTGAGCCTAGATCCGAAATTCTATCCAGTCAAACAAAAAAGGAGGCCTCAGTCCGAAATCAAACATGCGTTCATCAAGGATGAGGTAACTAAACTTCTAAAGATAGGATCTATTCGGGAGGTTAAATACCCGGAGTGGTTGGCAAACGTAGTGGTAGTCCCTAAAAAAGGAATAAATTAAGAATGTATGTAGATTATAAAGACTTGAATAAAGCATGTCCAAAAGACTTTTTTCCCTTACCCAACATCGATCGCATGATCGATGCTACTGCCGGCCATGAGACCCTTAGTTTTCTCGACGCATACTCCGGCTACAACCAAATACGGATGGACCCAGGTGATCAGGAAAAAACTTTCTTCATCACTAAATATGGCACATACCTGTTACAATTTAATGTCAGTTGGGTTAAAAAATGCTGGAGCCATATACCAACGCTTAGTAAATCGAATGTTCGAGAAACAACTAGGAAAGACAATGGAGGTTTATATTGACGACATGTTAGTTAAATCCCTGCGAGCAGATGACCATTTAAATCATTTGCAGGAAACATTCAGTGTCTTGAAGCAGTATAACATGAAGTTGAACCCGAAAAAGTGCGCGTTCGGTGTGGGTTCAGGTAAATTCCTTGGATTCATGGTCTTGAATCGTGGAATCGAGATCAACCCTGAAAAAATCAAGGCTATCAAGGATATTACGGTCGTAGATAATGTGAAAGTTGTGCAGAAGTTGACCGGACGGATAGCCGCTTTAGGACAATTCATTTTGAGGTCGTCCGATAAAAGCTACCAGTTCTTCGCTCTATTGAAAAAGAAGAACAACCTTTCATGGACTCCGGAATGCCAGCATGCTTTGGAAGAAATCAAAAGATATTTATCGAGCCCGCCGTTGCTTCATACATTGAAGATGGACGAACAACTGTACCTTTACCTGGCAGTCTCAGAGATAGCGATAAGTGGAGTCCTCGTCCGAGAAGAACAAGGTACACAATTCCCGATTTATTATGTTAGCAGAACGTTAGGCGAAGTCGAGACTAAGTATCCTCACTTGGAAAATTTGGCGCTCGCTTTGTTAAGCGCTTCTAGGAAACTGAAACCGTATTTCCAATGTCATCCTATATGCGTCGTAACAACTTACCCATTAAGAAATATGATGCATAAGCCCGAGTTCTCAGGTTGGTTGGCCAAATGGGCCATAGAAATAAGTGGGTACGACATTGAATATCGACTTCGAACTGCCATCAAATCTCAGGTGTTGGTAGACTTCGTGGCCGATTTTACACCATCCCTAATACCTGAGGTCGAAAGAGAGTTGTTAGCTGGCTCAGGAACTCCTTCAGGAATATAGACCCTTTTCACAGATGGTGCTTCGAACGTGAAGGGATCCGGACTTGGCATCGTGTTGAAGCCACCAACTGGTAACATAATTCAACAATCTATTAAGACTATGAAACTGACTAACAACGAGGCAGAATATGAAGCCATGATTGCTAGCCTAGAACTAGCCAAGAGCCTGGAGCAGAAGTGATCGAAGCCAAGTGCGACTCCCTTCTTGTGGTAAATCAAGTCAATGCAACGTTAGAGGTCAGGGAAGGGCGAATACAAAGATACTTAGACAAAATGCAAGTGACGTTGCATCGGTCCAAAGAATGGACCTTACAACATATACCTCGGGATCAAAACAGCAAGGCCGACGCCCTTGCCAGCTTGGGGTCGTCGATCGAAGACGACGAGGTCGATTCCGGAAAGGTCGTATAGCTTATGAGGTCGGTAGTGGAAGAAGGCCACGCTGAGATCAATTCGACAAGTCTAACTTTGGATTGGAGGAACAAATACGTAGAACATCTCAGTTTCGACAAACTCCCCTGGGATCCGAAAGAGCCGAGGGCCCTGCGTACGAAGGCGGCCCCGTTCAGCTTGTTTGATGACGGAACCTTGTTGAAAAGAACATTTGACGGCCCACTCACGATATGTCTGGGACCGAGCGACACTGAGTACATTTTAAGGGAAATCCATGAAGGTACTTGTGAGAACCATTCCGGTGCCGAGCCGCTAATTCGGAAAATAATCAGAGCCGGTTATTATTGGGTCGATATGGAAAAAGACGCAAAGGAGTTCGTTCAAAAATGTAACGAATGCCAAAGGCACGCCCCGATGATCTATCAACTTGGGGAGACACTCTACTCAGTCCTATCACCTTGGCCGTTCATGAAATGGGGGATGGACATCGTTGGCCCTTTTCCGTACAAATTAGGTAAGGCTCAATTTATACTATTTATGATTGATTATTTTTCTAAATGGGTGGAAGCGCAGGCGTATAAGAAGGTTATGGAAAAAGAAGTGATCGACTTCATTTGGGATCACATCATATGCCGATTTGGAATGCCAGCCGAGATCATATGCGACAACGGGAAGCAATTCGTCGGTATCAAAGTGACAAAATTCCTCGAAGATCACAAGATCAAAAGGATCCTATCGACGCCCTACCACCCCAGTGGGAATGGACAAGCCGAATCTACCAACAAAACAATAATTCATAATCTCAAAAAGAGATTAACCGATGCCAAAGGAAGATGGAAGGAAATATTATTGAAGTCCTATAGGCATATCGTACGACCGCGAAATCCAGCACCGGAGCCACTTCGTTCTCTCTGGTGTATGGTGCCGAAGCTTTGATACCGGTCGAGGTCGGGGAGCCAAGTGTCAGGTTCCGGTATGCGACAGAGGAATCGACTTATGAATCCATGAATATGAACTTGGAACTGTTAGATGAAAGACGTGAAACTGCCCTTATTTGACTAGCTACTCAAAAGCAAAGGATCGAAAGGTATTACAACAGAAGGACCAACCTTCGATATGTCAATGTCGGGGACTTAGTACTAAGGAAGGTTACACCAAACACACGGAACCCGTATGAAGGGAAGCTGGGACCAAACTGGGAAGGACCTTACTGTATCATTAATATCACCGGAAAGGATCCTACAAGCTCGGAACAATGGATGGTAAACAACTACCAAACAGCTGGAACATAAGTCATTTGAAATGGTATTACTTCTAAGGTACGACCCTGTTCTTTATTTTTATTTGCATCACGAAGTAACATTTGCAGGTATAAAACGAGGTACCCTGGATCAGGGGATATGAGATATTAAGTCTGAAAGCACGCGTCGCACTCTTTTTCCCTTGAACCGGTTTTGTCCCAAAATGGGTTTTACGGCAAGGTTTTTAATGAGGCAACTAGTAAATCGTGCTAACTTAGATTCGATGGCCGATAGCAAATCGTGACGACAGTATTCGAAGCCTATCTTCAATCGCCCCCGAATACTGCGGGGCCACTTTAGCTTCGAAAGATATTCTATAATTGAAGGGTCAAAGATCAATAAGATTCAATGTAAGGGCCAAACGGTCAAATGAACCGTTCCCAAATAGAGTGATCGAACCCTAACACAAATTGTACACATGCATGGACGAAAATAAAGAAAGTCTCTTGTATACAAACATCCTGCTTCCGATCAAACGAGCCCAAGAGCCACTTTAATTTTAGTTCGAATAACCATTCTCTCACTCGGGGACTTCTCTGAAAAACAAACTTACTCGAGGGGGGATGAGATCTATTAAGGCAAACCCCGAATTTTAAAGGCTAAGGCCATTTCGAGTTAACAGAACCCGAGAGGGGATGAGACCTATTAAGGCAAAACCCGAATTTTAAAGGCTAAGGCTATTTCGAGTTAACAGAACTCGAGGGGGGATGAGACCTATTAAGGCAAACCCCGAACTTTAAAGGCTAAGGCCATTTCGAATTAACAGAACTCAAGGGGGGATGAGACCTATTAATGCAAACCCCGAACTTTAAAGGTTAAGGCCATACCAAATTAGTAGTATTTGAGGGCTAAAAGAAAAGCTTTACATATATACATCAAAAATCCCTTCCACAAAATCGAGCAACCTCGATTCACAATATTAAACATGGGAAAGATAAAAATCGGTCAGGAGCAACTTGGTCTCAACTGGATCCCGCCTCGATATCAGAATTTTCGAGGTCGTCTCATTCTTCATATCTGACTGAATCTTCGGAATCATCCTCCTCCGAGAAGGCTAATTTTCTGGCCTCGGCCTCAGCTCTCCTGGCATCTTCGATCTCCACCGATAAATCAAAGCCTCGAGCATGAATCTCTTCAAGGACAAGTTTGCAAGATTGCCACCTCATATGGTCAACCATATTCCTTGATTGATCTTGAACAGCTTCAACATCAGCCTTATATTGAGCCACTAGTTCATCAGCTTCGGCTTTGACCACGGCAACTTTCGACTTTCATTTTTAGCTCTTTAGCCATATTATCTCGATCTGAGATAACCGTGCTGATCTGAGATTGGAGCTCGTCGATGTTCTTGGTTTGAGCCTCGACTTTCTCCTTTGCCTCTCTAAGCTGAGCCTCTACTGAAGCTAACTGTGCCTGAAATGTCTCTTTTTCCGAGGCCAGCTGATCCATCTTGCTCCTCCACTCATCGGCTTCAGCTCTAACCACGCTTATTTTAGATTGAAGCTGATTAATCTAATAAGCTCTCCAGAATCCTCTCTCACAAATCTCCAAGATCCAAGAACCAAGTTCAAGGGAAATCAATTCAAATCATCATCAAAAGTGTTAAATACTATAAGAGAATATTTCTATGATGTTGTGGTGTGATTGAGGGCTATTGTGAGCTATGTTTTGATGAGGTTTTGAGTTGTAGCTGCTTTCCTAGGTATGGACAAAAAATCATAAGATAGCACTTGAAAGAACATGAGACATGATTATCTTTTTATTGGACTATTTTGTGGCTACATATATAGTTTGTGGTGGTTGGAAATTATGAGAAATAATTTAATGTTATGGTTGCTGTTGTTTAGCTTTTCTAGGTGTTAATTAAGTTGGTTGAAGAAAAAAACATGAAAAATAAGTGATTGACGATAACAGTTAAGGTGTTAGGCGTGTGGACTATTTGAAGATTATTTTTATGATGTTTTGGAATGCAAATGATATGCCAAACATAAGTATAATATTATTGATATTATAAGCAGATTCATGAAAAAGAAATTGAATTGAAACTCTATTTTGTTGATCGTAAATCGAGCTTGCCGCTCGTCGGGATTGTTAAACTATTTTGAAAAGCTTATTATGGGTATTGTTGATGTTGTTTGGGTTGTTGTTGGCTGTCGTGAATTATGGGAAGTAATATAAGCAGGGGAGGTGTAATTCGTTTTATTGTGGAATAAATTGTGTCATTCAAATGCGATAAGTTATGGCATTCGTATAGTGACAATAGTATTGTTCATTGCTTGTAGACACAGGAGCAACAAGTTAAGTTAGCTTGAGGATTGGACGAGATATTATGAGGTATGTAAGGTATTCCTTTCTTTTCTTTGGCATGAATCCATATTTTATGTTGCCCTTATAAGGAATTCAAGGGGACGAATACGTACCATACCGACTGGGACAACAATCATGGCCTAAGAAGTCTGCGGACCCGACTGAATCGTGGAGCCTGAGTAGTTTGGGAAGCTGCACCCCTACAGAGTCTTGGGCAATCTCTTACCATGTAGCGGGTACCACCACACTAAAAACAAGCTCTTGGAGGCCGTCCATGCTGGGATTGCTCGACCTGGTCGGCTCGACTGACCGCTGTAGGCACCCCGTGCAAGAGGTGCACTAGAAAGTGGCTGAGCAAAGTGTGCAACCTGGGATCTCTATACCAATGGAGCACCACCAGAAGCTAGAAGTGTTGAATGAACTAGGCGGCTCACATAGCCCCTACCATGACGGGCTGAAGCTATAGCGTGACCACCACTAAATCCCCCTGTGCCACGAGGCCTTTTGGCCTCCCTATCCTCTCTATCACGATCTCGCATACCTTCCAACCTTCGTGCAATCTCAACCGCCTGTTGATACGGAGTGTCTGACTCCAACTCCCTGGCCATGTTGTATCTAATATTCTAGTTGAGCCCCTTGATAAATCGACAGACTTGCTCCCTGACTATGGCGACCAAAGCTGGTGCATGCCTGGACAAATCACTGAATCGGACAGCATACTCCGACTCTGACATGGTACCGTGGCGCAGCAGCTCAAACTCCGCGTGCCAAGCATCCTGAAGGGTCTGAGGGACAAACTCTCTCAAGAAGAACTCTGAAGATCGATCCCATGTGAGTGAAACTGCCTCGGCCGGGCTTCCCACCTCGTACACCGGCCACCATTGATATGCCGCTCCCTTTAGCTGGAACGTAGTTAAGGCAACCCCACTCATCTCCATAATGCCAATAGTGCGAAAAATGCGGTGACACTCCTCTAGAAACCCATGCGCATCCTCTGAAGTCAAACCAGAGAAAGTAAGAGGGTGGTACTTCTTGAACCTCTCAATCCTAAGCTGCTCCTCCTCATATGCTGATTCCTTAACCACGAGCTGAATAGGAGCAACAGGCTGTATCGGTATGATTTTTGGGACTTAATCAACCTGGACCCACTGCTCTAGGGTATGAGTCGTAGAAGTCTGTGCTCCTCCCCCAGCCTGAGATGTGGCTGGTGCGAGTGGGATCAATCTCGCTAGAGCAAAAGCGCTAAACATGCTCATGAGCTGTGTGAGGGTCTCCTAAAGTGTTGGGGCGACAATAGGCGCCTCGGTGTCTAGCCCCCGGCCGGAGCTACTGGTGGCTCCTCTGTCGCAGCGCGGGAAGGTGCTCTGGCTGCACCCCGTGCATGTCCTCGGCCTCTACCTTGGCCCCTGCCTCTCACAGCTCTAGTAGGGGGCGTGAGGGTTTGGTCATCGGGGCCTACGGTGAGTGTCCTCACCATCTGTGAGAGAATAGAAATTCAAAGTTTTAGTTTTTGAAATAAACCAATTCGCACGATAAGGAATCAAAGAAGTAAAGTTATCCTAACAATTACGTAGCTTCTCGATGATAAGTACAAACGTCACCGTACCGATCCGCAAGATTCTACTAAACCTGCTTATGACTCGTAACACCTATGAACCTAGTGCTCCGATACCAACTTGTTACGACCCCATTCCCTCAAAAGAATGTCGTCGTGGCACCTAGTCTCTATGACTAGGTAAGCCTACCAAATAGTAACCACTAAATAGATATGTAAATACAAGATACTGAAAACGACTAAATAATAGATAAAACCATCTGTAAATAGAATCTCACAATCTCACACCCAAAACCGGTAGAACTGAGTCATAAGCTCTACAGAGTGCAACAAAAATAACTACCACGTCACGGTATGAAAATAAATACAATAGTAAACGAGGATAAAGGAAGGTGACCCCGAGGCCTGCGGATGCCGAACAGGCATTCCTTGAAGTCTCCGATAAAACAGCTAGCAGGAATCTCTATCTACTGGCACGAGCAGATGTACTTGAATGTGCACAGAAAGATGTGCAAAAGTATAGTATGAATACACCACCACGGTACCTAGTAAGTATAAAGCCTAACCTCAGTAGAGTAGTGACGAGGCCAGGTCAAGACACCTACTAGGATATTAAATAGACAGTATAAAATGAAATACAAATATAAAATGGGAAGTAAGAAAGCAACTAATATGGAACAAAAAGATAGCATGATAAAAAACCGGGAATAACAACAATAGAAATAACATGAAATAATAACTAAAGTGATACAAAGAACATGTAGGGACTATAATTACAAGAGTGATAACAAATAGACCAACAGGAAATATTCCTTCCACGACACTTTGTGATATGAAATGACAACAAGAAACACAACGAAGTACCGCCTCGTGTACAATGAAATCAAAATAAATCACAATCCTTCATTTTGCCGCCGAGTGAGCCTTAAATATGAAAATAGGTTTTGAAAATAGTTTTCCCGAAATAGCTACACGCACTTTAGCCCACCTTATGACGCCGCGTGGCTTCACGTAGTTCTCCTGCAAGCAACACACACATAAGTCCCACTTTATACCGTCGCATGCACATCAACCCAAGCCTTATACTGCCGCATGCACATCAACATCATATCACAATAACAACATCGCATCACAAGTGCCCACATATCACAAATCGCCAACAATAACAATATCAATGGTTCCAACATCGCCTCAATGTATTAGTAACTTCCAAAACCTCAACATCAAATAACTCAACAATGGGGATAACCAACGTGTAACCACAATATTAAATAAGACAGACTCACAATAAGGGAAACAATCTTCAACAACGAGTATCAAATAACGGGAATCAACAAATTAGGGCAACATGAGCAATTAATTCAATAACGAAGAAATAACATGTGACAATAAAGGACAACAGGTTCAACTACAATTCAACTAAAGCATTTAAGGATAGTCTAACACAATTAAGGATGATTTAACTATGAGAATCTAGAACATAATATGAAATTCAGTTAAAGCACATAAATAGTCTAAGTAGCCTGAACCGTTAAAATACTACGTACAATCCGTGTACCCACTCGCCACCTTGCGTACAAGGATTTCACATAGCACAATTGAATCAACAATACCAATCCTATGGGGTAGTTCCCTTACACGAAGTTAGGCAAGACACGTATATCAAATAGGCCAATTCATAACTCGGAATTAACTTTTCCTTTAAAGTCCGCCTCCACACGGCTCAAGTATAACTAAAATCGACTAAATAACCTCAAAAAATGCTAGGAAATTCAATTGCAATAGATAAGCTTAAGATTTTACACTTTTTCGAAAAAGTCAACAAAAGTAAAACCGGGGCTTGTGCGGTCGAAACTCGATTCAATGGTAGATTCTGTCTGCCCATGATCCCACGAGTTCATACATATGATTAGCTTCAAAATCCGAGTACAAATCAACTCTCAAAATTCAATTTCTTATTTTTCAAAAATTTGACAAAGTTTCATAAATTTCTACTTTGATTCACATGATTTTGATGTTAAATTCTAAGATAAGTTGATGGATTAGAAATAGATTAGGATCGCTTACCAACGGTTTGTAGGTGAAAATCCCCTCTCCAAGTCGTCTCCTACCGAGTCTAGGGTTCAAAAATGAGAGAATGAACACAAAAATACCGTCCCTCGGCTATTTATCCAGTCGCAGATATCGCATTTGCGACCTGGAGCTCGCAATTGTGAACTCCACATATGCAAGAATTGCTTCGCAAATGTGAAAAATCCCACATCTCTGCTATACATTGCATTTGTAATGATTTGTTCGCAAATGCGAATAATGGAGACTTGCAAATGCGACCTGGTTGATCGCAAATGCGAGAAAGCTTGGCCAGTCCCTCCTTTGCAAATGCAAACTATTTGTTCGCAAATGCGACCTTAACAGACCTAAACCAACATTGCAATTGCGACCCATTTCTTGTAATTGCGAGACCTGAAGCTTCTGCAAAAAACCAGCAGTGCTGAACTCTATTAAAAGACTCCGCAACGCGTCCGAAACTCACTCGAGCCCTCGGGGCTCCAAACCAAATATGCACACGAATCCAAAAGCATCATACAAACTCGCTCGCATGATCAAAAAAAAAACATAGCGCCTAGAACTATGAATTGGATACCAAAACGAATAAGATTTTCAAAGAAACATAAGAACTTTAAATTTAACAACTACACATCCGAATCACGTCAAATCAACTCCGTTTTGCATAAACTTTGGCAGATAAGTGATAATTACTGTAATGAACTTATACCAAGTTCCGGAACCAAGATCCAAACCCGGTAGAAACAAAGTCAAACTATGTCAAACTTGAGATTTCTTTAAACTTCTAGTTTTCAACAAATGGCGATAATTCAAACTTGGGACTTCCGAATTCGATGCCGAAAATACGCCCAAGTCCGAAATCATGATACGGACCCATCGGGACCCACAAAACACAGATCTGGATACGTCTTCTCAAAACGTTGATTGAAGTCTACTCAAATGAGTTTTAAGGCACAACTTTGCATTTTCATCAATTTTTCACACAAAAACCTTCCGGAAAAAGACACGAATTGCCCATGCAAATCGAAGAAAGCTAAACGGAGCTAATCAATGTTTCGAAACACAGAATTGAGGGTTAAAATTATAAATGACCTAACAGGTCATCACATGCAGTCACGAAGTAAATTTCAGAAAAAGCAAGTTTGAAAGTAGCTGCCATAGTTTTAGTGCTAACTACGGACAAATGAGTCTGAGGTTTGCACCGTCAAAAAGTTCGGAGAAATTAGTATGAAGGTGTAACACATATAAAAGAAGATACGATGAGAAAAGAATACATAATTTGAAACGTTAATAAGAATTAAATAATGTTAAAAGAAATTCTAATCACACACATAATTGCTAAAAAAATTCAAATCTCATACATGGTTGCTAAATCGAGATCTCATACATGGTTGCTAAATGTTTTGATTTTTTTGATGAGCTAGTAAGGGCAGCCTTGAGCCCCCTACATGGAAAAGCCAAGGATTCATGTTTTATAGTTGTTTGTTTAATATGGACCGGCCAGTAATGGGGGAACTACAAATATACCTGATGTTTGAGGAACCATTAAATCCATACTCGCATTGCATAAAAAATTATAAATTTCTCCACTTTAAATACATTTTATGTCACGACCCAAACTAGAGGGCCATGACTGGCACCGGGGCCATACTTGCCGAGCACCAACACACATTTTATCTAACTTTTGTTATTATTTATAAGGGCCGATGAGATCAGTATAAATGGTAGACATGAATCCTAAATAACCAAAAATGGCAGATAATGACATGAACATATATATCATGAGCCGACAAGGCTGTCATGAAGCTACGTATAAGGTACGAGCTGACAAGCTGCCATGAGAGACAATACAACAAAAATTATTCAACAAGGCAATCCAAATTATGCATGAATCGACATATGTGTATGAGCCTCTAATGGAACATAAGTGATGCAACATTGCAGGAACAGGGCCCCGACATACCCCTAACACCTATAAAAAAATTCATACCAAGACCACGACAAGTCCGGAGAAGGGATCTTGCCAATAACTGCTGAACTGGGCAGTCTATTATGGTGGGGGAGCTTTGCCTACCTGTCTATCAAGACCTGCCGCACGACATGCAGCGTCCACAAATAAAAGGACGTCAGTACGAATAAAGTACTGAGTATGTAAGGAAGGAAAGCATAAGTAAGAACAGTAATGTAAAAAGGGATAGAGAATATACAACCTGTAACATCTAGGTACCTCTGAGGGCTACTGACATGAATGCATGATGCATATATATATACACATAAACTTTTAAAACATGTGCCTCTATGGGCATCATTATCATCATATCGTACCTGGCCCTAATAGGCTCGGTAAAAACGTACCCGGTCATCATAAGGCTCGGTAGAATCATACCCGGCCATGTGGAGCTCGGTAAAACCCAACTGATCTGTGGTTGCAAAATAGGTGCCATACCAGGCCGACTATAGTGCGGCTCGACAGAGTAAAATAGATACATATATATGATGCGTGCTGGACTTATTGGGATCACATTTTGAACCTTTCAGAGTGACGTAAGGTCGGTATCCTCCGTATACGTTTATTAGGATTAACTCTTCATTAAGAATCTCATAAGAATCAGGAAGTACCAACAACATTGACAACATAAGAATAAGAGAAGTAACATCAACATCAATCGTTCCCTAAGATGGGAAACAATGTAAGTACTGCTAGCCTCTAAGAGTGGAGTATCTTTGGAAGCTCGTTCATTACATTACGCACGATCAAAGTCGTGCAAAAAGAAGGAAAGGGGTAGTCTCACTTACCTTGTATATACTGCCCAATCTCAAGCTATGAAAATGCCATGACTCCTTAGTCTACAATAAGAGAAATGACATTATCGTTATCTTTTAAGCGTCGTAACTATTATGTATCAACCGTAACCTATTTTACGATGAAACGAACAATACCTCCCCTATTTATATGACTTACCACAAGTTAAAACTATTACCAAGCAGCCCAAACAACATCAGTAATAATCATATTGAGCCTCTCAAAACAATCCACCAACCAACAACATTACTAGCAAGCCTTTCGATATAAATCTCATAAGTTCTAGCTTCAACGACTTAGCCGTAACTTGGATAATCTTAAATACATGTAGAGTAAGAGTTTCCTTATCTTTAAACAGAAATAACAACTCCAATTTGACCTTAATTAACCACGAAAAATCCCTCCAATGCTGCCACAAGAACAAGGAAGCGAAGCTAGCAATCAATTAGGGTTTTTCGGCACTAGAATCACTTTAGAAGGCTTGGAATCACCTAGGGTTGATATTAAAGCTTGAGGGAGTATTTTACAGAACATAAAAAACTTAAAACAACCTCCCACACGATCTAGAACAACACAAAATTAGCAACATACAAGAAACTTACTAGCGCCACGGGATTCCCGACACTTGATTTGTGTTGTTTGCCCTTTGTTTTAGTCTTGGTTCATGAGAGAACCTTGAGAGACTGTTCTTAAGCTTCTAAGGTCTGCATATACTGAAAATAATAACTTAAAACGGGGTTAAGGTGTGCTATATACATCTAGAAGTCTTAACTACCTATGTGGGCTCCACCGAGAGCTGCTTGGCGCAGTCTCGCGAAAACGCGAATATCTCTCAACTCGGAGATCGTATCGACAAACTGCGTTAGAAACTAGACTCATAGACCTTAAATTTAGGTTGGTAGATCACCCAGTAATTCCAAGTAAATTGGGAGAAAAGCTTAGCGACATTTGACCTAAAGTATGAGCAAAATTATGAACGTAAGTTACGACAACGTTTGTCGACTTTTGTTTCACAACTCGTTTGACTTCAAGACTTATGAAACAGATATTATATGA
The DNA here is from genome assembly GCA_002018475.1 of Nicotiana obtusifolia. Classification (NCBI taxonomy): domain Eukaryota; kingdom Viridiplantae; phylum Streptophyta; class Magnoliopsida; order Solanales; family Solanaceae; genus Nicotiana; species Nicotiana obtusifolia. The sequence continues at coordinate 55,781 of MCJB01021236.1, forward strand.
TTCAAATACTTTAAAACATGACCTCTTGATAATATTAATCACCTCTAGATTTATCCAAAAATATGAGTTACAACATCCTTGATTCGTTTAACTTCTAGTACTTGTTAACCACTCTTATACACCCTTGTATCATTTAAGAACAATAGGACTAAATTCTTATCATCTCAAAGATAATCTCTTCTTAGACCTATGTAGACTAACTTACGGCGTAAGCTAACGTATGCAAATATGGGTTGCAACACTCTCCCCCCCTAGGAACATTCGTCCTCGAATATAAGGGTTTAAGGGGAGTCTAACTCATCGTGGATTTCTGACGAAAATTTCCGGCTGTGTTTCCTCTATAAAATGGACACTAGCCAAACTTGCAAGTATTTAAACCAAACCTATGGCCTTACAAGGCTATACAAAGCATTATAGATATGTAAAATTATCTGCATATCACAATTTTGTATTAAGAAAGAGTATTCTCAAGTTATTGCTTACCTCATAGAGGCGTTTCTCTTTCTAATGCGTCCGGCGTCCCCCCAGCATCCTCGTTATCTTCATTCTAGAACAGGTAAGGGTATTTAGACTTCATCTCATCTTCTGCTTCCCATGTCATTTCTTTCGAATTGTTGTTCCTGCATAATACATTAACGGAAGCTACATCCTTTGTTTTCAACTTACGGACTTGTCGATCAAATATAGCCACTGGCATTTCTTCATATGATAGATCCTTTGTAACTTGTACATCTTTGATAGGGACGACCCGAGAAAGGGTCTCCAATACATTTCCTCAACATAGGTACATGGAATACCGGGTGGACAAATTCCAATTCGGATGGCAATTCTAATTCAAACGCAACCTGTACAATTCGTCGAAGAATTTTGTACGGCCTGATATACCGTTGATTCAGTTTACCCTTCTTCCCAAAACGCATAACACCCTTCATCAGCGAGATCTTCAGGAAAACCCAATCACCAACCTCTACTTCCAGTTCATGACGTCGGACATCAGAATAAGATTTTTGCCTGCTTTGTGCCGCCTTCAGTCGCTCTTGTATCACTTTCACCTTCTCAATGGCTTGGTGAATCAAATCTGGCCCATTCAATTCCGTCTCACCGACTTCAAACTATCCAACTAGTGATCTATATCTCCTCCCGTATAGTGCCTCGTACGGGACCATTTTAACACTGGAATGGTAGCTATTATTGTAGGCGAATTCTATGAGTGCCAGATGATCATCCCAGTTCCTCTTGAAATCTAGAACACATGCTCGTAGCATATCTTTAAGTGTCTGAATGATACGTTCAGCCTGTCCATCAATCTGCGGATGGAATGCCGTGCTGAGATTCACTTGTGTGCCTAAACCCTTCTGAAAAGACCTCCAAAAGTTAGCCGTAAATTGAGCTCCTCAGTTAGATGTAATAGATAATGGCACACCATGAACCCTAACAATCTCCTTGATATATAATTTAGTATAATCTTCAGCTGTGTAAGTTGTCTTAACTGGCAGAAAATGGGCACATTTTGTAAGTCGATCAACTATCACCCAGATGGAGTCAAACTTATGATAAGAGCGAGGTAACCCCATAATGAAGTCCATATTAATCACCTCCCATTTCCAAGTCGGAATCTCTATATTTAGAATCAATCCACCGGGTTTCTGATGCTCAATCTTTATTTGTTGACAATTAGGGTAGTGGGCTAAAATTTTTCAATAGACTTCTTCACGTTATCCCACCAATACTACTCCTTAATGTCATGATACATCTTTGTCGAACCAGGATGGATAGAATATCGGGACTGATGAATCTCAATCATAAGTTTCTCTCGCAACCCAGCTACATTAGGCACACATAATCGGCCCCGATATCTTAGTGCCCCATCTCCTCCAATCTCAAAAGCCATAATTTTACACTGCTAACGCCCTCTCTCAATCGTACTAAGGTAGGATCTTCATATTGCCTTGCTTTTACCTCGGTTACCAAAGATGATTTTGACGTATTCTTTATAGTAACACCTCCGTCATCAGAGTCTAACAATCTGATTCTCATATTGGCCAGCTGATGAAGCTCTTTGGTCAACCCCTGTCTACTTGCCTCAATGTGTACTAGGCTTCCCATTGACTTATGACTGAGAGCGTCCGCCACAACATTGGCTTTACCGGGATAGTACAATATCTCGACATCGTAATCTTTCAATAATTCAAGCCACCTACGCTGCCTCATATTCAACTCCTTCTGCGTGAAGATGTATTGTATACTTTTTTGATATTTGTAGATGTCAACACGGACACCATATAAGTAGTGCCGCCAAATCTTCAAAGCATATATTACAGCAGCCAATTCCAAATCATGAGTCGGGTAATTATCTTCATGCTTCTTTAATTGTCTTGATGCATAAGCAATCACCTTCCCACGTTACATCAATACACACCCCAAACCTACACCTGAAGCATCACAATATATCACATACCCTTCTGTTCCTTCTGGGAGAGTAAGCACTGGCGCGGAGGTCAACCGATTCTTCAGCTCTTGGAAACTATGTTCACAAGCGTCGGACCATTGGAACTTAGTAGCATTTCGTATCAACTTAGTCAATGGGGCTGATATAGAGGAAAAGCCTTATACAAACCTTGTATAATATCCTGCTAGCCCTAGAAAATTATGGAATTTTGACGGTGTTATAGGTATTGGCCAATTTTTCACTGCATCGATCTTTTGAATGTCAATACTAATACCCTCGTCAGATATCACATGGCCAAGGAATGCTACTGAGTTTAGCCAGAATTCACATTTAGAGAGCTTAGCATACAATTTACAATCCTGAAGGGTCCGTAATACTATCAACTAGTGGCCTGCATGTTCTGCCTCCGAATGAGAATACACTAGAATGTCATCAATGAACACGATCACGAACACATCAAGATAGGGCTTGAATACACTATTCATGAGATCCATAAAAGATGCTGGGGCGTTTGTTATCCCGAACGACATCAACAAGAACTCAAAGTGCCCATATCTTGTCCGAAATACCGTATTTGGAATATCCTTCTCCTTAACCCTCAGCTGATGATACCCTGAACGTAAGTCAATCTTGGAAAAATACTTGGCACCCTGGAGCTGGTCAAACAGGTCGCAATCCTTGGAAGTGGATATTTGTTCTTTATAGTAAACTTATTCAAGTGTCGATAATCGATACACATCCTTAACGACCCATCTTTCTTTCGCACGAACAAGACTGGCGCACCCCAAGGTGAAGTGCTAGTACTAATGAAGCCCTTCTCCAGCAAGTCCTTCAACTGCGCCTTCAAATCTCGCAACTCTACTGGGGCCATCTTGTATGGAGGGATAGAGATCAGTTGAGTGTCAGGCAACACATCAATGCTAAACTCTATCTCCCTTTCAGGAGGAAGACCTGGGAGTTCATCTGGGAAAACATCTGGAAACTCATTGACCACGGGGATGCGGCGGCTTCGCCTCCGCATCCCTAATGCGAACGAGATGATAAATGTAACCCTTTGAGATCATCTTCCTTGCTTTAATATAGGAAATAAACATACTTTTCGACGTAGCAATGTTCCCCTTCCATTCGATGATGAGTTCACCAGGAAACTGAAACCTAACCATCTTCGTATGACAATCAACATTTTCATAGCATGAGGCCAACCAGTCCATTCCCATTATCACATCAAAATCACTGATTCTCCTATCGGAGTAGATACCGCAAGTGGTTTACTTATTAATTCAGGTTTGACGCCAAACTTATTAGCCACAAATGGTGTAACATATGATAGTGTAGATCCCGGATCAATCAACACATATACATCATAAGAAAACACAGACATATACCTGTAACAATATCAGGAGATGACTTGATATCCTGTCGACCTACTAGAGCATAGCTTCGATTTTGAGTACCACTCGAACTCGGCACTGCACCTCTACCTCTACCACGACCAATTGACTGCTGAAAACCCCGTGCTGGAGGTCGAACTGATGTGGAAGAACCAGACACAGATCCAGTTGGCTGAGCCATACCACCACCTCCTCTGTCAGGACAATCCCGCCTCAAATGGCCATGCTGTCTGCAAGAATAGCGTGCAACAGAACCTCGACGGCACAGTCCAAAGTGGGCCTTGCCGTACTGATCACAACGAGGTGTTGGGGGTCTCGTCTGACTAGATTCCCTATGATATGGTGAGCCTGATGCCCGCGATAGATAAATTGATCATACTGAGGCATCTAAAAGCATGGAGGGGCACTAGCTACAGGTGGCGCCAAACTCCTCGAACACTGGGGCCTGACACTACCTCTGAAGTCACCAGAATACCCTGCAAATCTCGCCCTCTTATGCTGGCCCTATTTTGCTCCCTGTCTACTCTTTGCTGGCGCTTACGATCCTCTAGTGTCTGGGCATAAGCCTGAATATGGGAAATATCCATGCCCTCTATCAAGGAGGCTGTTGTGCACTCATTTATCAGATGTGGTCCCAATCCGTTCACGAACAGGTGCACCCTATCGCTCATCTCGGCCACTATATGGGGAGCATACCTTGCTAAAGAATCAAACTGCATACTATACTCTCGCACACTCATATTACCCTGTCGAAGGTTCAAGAACTTATCAGCTCTAGCTCGTCGTATCTCAACTGCAGGTACTGACGAAGAAAGGCCTCAAAAAATTCCTTTCACACAGGTGGAGGAGCGTTCGGACCCCTGGATCTTTCCCAACTATCATACCACAAAACTGCTAAATCCCGTAACCGATAAGAAGCCAACTCTACTGCCTCTGTATCACTAGCATGCATAACCCGTAGTGTACGATGAACCTGATCAATAAAAGTCTGTGGGTCCTCCTTGGGGTCTGATCCGATAAACGCTGGAGGATCTAGATTAATAAAATCACAAATTCTCGCACTAACCGGTTTATCAGCAGCACCGATATTCTGCCTCTGAGCTTGAGCAGCTACTAAGATAGTCAACAACTGTACCGCAGTCCGCTTATCCTGATCTGTAGTACCAGATGGAGGAACTGGAGATGCTGGGTGCCTTCTAATATCCTCTGAAGGAGAAGGAGTAAATGAGGTCTGGTCGACACATATCTATGAGCCTCTAAAGGAACATAAGTGATGCAACATTTCCGGAACAGGGCCCTGACGTACCCATAACGCCTATAACAAAAATGCATACGAAGACCACGACAAGTCCGGAGAAGGGATCTTGCCAATAATCGCTGAACTGGGCAGTCTATTATGATGGGGGAGCTTTGCCTACCTGTCTATCAGGACCTGCCGCACGACATGCAGCGTCCACAAATAAAAGGACGTCAGTACGAATAAAGTACTGAGTATGTAAGGCACGAAAGCATAAGTAAGAACAATAATGTAAAAAGGGATAGAGAATATACAACCTGTTACATCTAGGTACGTCTGAGGGCTACTGACATGAATGCATGATGCATATATATATATACACATAAACTTTTAAAACATATGCCTCTGTGGGCATCATTATCATCATATCGTACCCGGCCCTAATAGGATCGATAAAAATGTACCCGGCCATTATAAGGCTCAGTAGAATCATACCCGGCCACGTGGAGCTCGGTAAAACTCAACTGATCTGTGGTTGCACAATAGGTGCCGTACTCGGCCGACTATTGCGCGGCTCGGTAGAGTAAAATAAATACATATATATGATGCGTGCTGGACTCATTGGGATAACATTTTGAACCTTTGAGAGTGACGTAAGGTCGGTATCCTCCGTACACATTTATTAGGATTAACTCTTCATTAAGAAACTTATAAGAATCAGGAAGTACCAAAAACATTGATAACATAAGAATAAGAGAAGTAACATCAACATCAATTGTTCCCTATGAAGGGAAAAAATGTAAGTACTACTAGCCTCTAAGAGTGGAGTATTTTTGGAAGCTCATTCATTACATTACGCACGATCAAATTCGTGCAAAAAGAAGGAAAGGGATAGCTTCACTTACCTTGTATATACTGCCCAATCTCAAGCTATGAAAATGCCATGACTTCTTAGTCTACAATAAGAGAAATGACACTATCGTTATCCTTTAAGCGTCGTAACTATTATGTATCAACCGTAACCTATTTTATGATGAAACGGACAACACCTCCCCTATTTATATGACTTCCCACAAGTTAAAACAATTACCAAACAGCCCAAACAACATCAATAATAAATCATATTGAGCCTCTCAAAACAATCCACCAACCAACAACATTACTAGCAAGCCTTTCGACATATATCTCACAAGTTCTAGCTTCAACGACTTAGCCGTAATTTGGATAATATTAAATACATGTAGAGTAAGAGTTCCCTTAACTTTAAAAAGAAATAACAACTCTAATTTGACCTTAATTGACCACGAAAAATCCCTCCAATGCTGCCACAAGAACAAGGAAGCGAAGCTAGCAATTAATTAGGGTTTTTCGGCACTAGAATCACTTTAGAAGGCTTGAAATCACCTAGGGTTGATATTAAAGCTTGAGGGAGTATTTTACAGAACATAAAAAACTTAGAAAAACCTCCCACACGATCTGGAACAACACAAAAATTAGCAACATACAAGAAACTACTAGCGCCACGGGATTCCTGACACTTGATTTGTGTTGTTTGCCCTTTGTTTTAGTCTTGGATCATGAGAGAACCTTGAGAGAGTGTTCTTAGGGTTCTAAGGTCTGCATATACTGAAAAATAATGACTTAAAACGGGGTTTAGGCGTGTTATATACATCTAGAAGTCTTAACCGCCTATGTAGACCCCACTTAGAGCTGCTTGGCGTAGTCTCGCGAAAATGCGAATATCTCTCAACTCAGAGATCGTATCGACAAACTGCGTTAGAAACTAGACTCATAGACCTTCAATTAGTTGGGTAGATCACCCCGTAATTCCAAGTAAATTAGGAGAAAAGCTTAGTGACATTTGACCTAAAGTATGAGTAAAATTATGAACGTAAGTTGTGACAACGTTTGTCGACTTTTGTTTCACAACTCGTTTGACTTCAAGACTTATGAAACGGATATTATATGATTCAAATACCTTACAACACGACCTCTTGGTAATATTAATCACCTCTAGATTTACCCAAAAATGCAAGTTACAACGTCCTTTATTCGTTTAACTTCTAGTACTTGTTAACCACTCTTATACACCCTTGTATCATTTAAGACCAATAGGACTAAATTCTTATCATCTCAAAGATAATCTCTTCTCCGACCTACGTAGTCTAACTTACGGCGTAAGCTAACGTATGCAAATATGGGTTGTAACATTTTATATATACGTGTCTGAAGTTACACAAATTTCGGGTGGGCCAATCACAATGTAAACTTTAGAAAAAGAAAAAGTGAAGTTAGTTCGCTAAAGTTTTAGTGCAAACTTCGAACAAATAAGTTTGAAGTTTGCACTGTCGGAAGACAAACTTTAGACAAATTAGTCTAAAAGTACAACACATACCGTCACAACACAAAATCCTAACCAATGGATTGTGATGATGCCTAACTCTATTTACTAGGCAGGCCAACACTTAAGATATAATAAAGAAGCAAAACTAAACATTCAACATCATAATATAATAAACAAAGAGTAAAAGCTCCGATAATTACAAAATAAGATTTAAAATCCAATACAACTACTCAGTCAAGACTGGCGTCATTGAGTATATGGGCACTAAAGAGTACTAAATACAAAGTCTGAAATGAATATAATACTGTCAGATACAAATAGCAGTAGTAAGATAATGAAAGTGACTCCGGAATTTGCGAACAATTATATAGCACTACCTTGAATCTCCGGAAGATATCCAAGCTAAGCACCTCTCGAGACTCTGTTGGGACCAAAGCCTAGATTTGCACAAAAAGTACATAAGTGTAGTATGAGTACACCCGACTCCATGTACTCCGTATATATCGAGCCTAACCTCGACGAGGCAGCGACGAGGCTAAGACAAGACACCTACTTATAAACCTGCAGTTGATAAGCAAGAGAAAAAATAAGATAAATAACAAGAATAAATATGAGAAGTAGTAAAATATCTAGGAGAGATAATTACCACATTTTTTTAATTACTGCAACCCAACCATTTTTCAATAACTGAGATCCAAGAGGATAAGACAATAATCGTGAACCAACATACCAATTTCACAAGGAAAATAATGTCATAATTACACATAAGAATTCACATCATAACTATTGTGGCGTACAACTTGATCCAACATAATACTATTGTGGCACGCACCCCGGTTTAATTGTCATATTGTTGCGGCGACCAACCCGGTCCTATTATAACAATGTTATAGCAAGCAACGTGATCCAACGTACTAATTCCTAAGGAAGCAACCAAAAAGAAACCAAATATGGAAAACTCCATAGTACAATGTCAAAAGGAACGATTAAACATAATTTATGAAGGAAAAGATGATCATGACTATGGTGACATAAGCAATCCAACATTTCCACGAACTAATCCTACTCATATATCTCAACAAGAGCCCAAACCTCGTCACGAATGTGTGAATAATTAAATAGTATTACAATCCAACATAACACAAGTGAATATTGCAAGAAATAAGCAAAGGCATGAATAAATCTAATTCTACCCACATGCTTAACAGACAACACATATACACTCGTCAATATACACATACGCTGCCCCCGACAAATATCACACATACAAATAGAATATTTACATCCTAATTCCCTCAAATCAAGGTTAACCAAGATACTTACCTCTTTTCGAAATAAATCAACCCTCCAATGTCGTCTTTCCTTTAGCACAAGCATTCGAACAACTTGAATCTAGCCAAATATTACTCAAATAAGTTAAAATAAGCTTTAGAAACTATCCTAGTATTAAAAAAATCAATCTTTATCATATTTATAAAGGTCAATAAAAGTCAACCTAGGCCTATTTGGTCAAACTCCAAAAATCAAGATCAAGTCCTGATTATCCATTCTTTCCCGAGTCCAAATATGTGATTTTTGTGAAAATCGAACCTCAAATCGAGGTCCAAATCTCCAAATTAACTCTCTCAAGTTTTACCCCCAAAACATCAATTTTTGTACATACGATTCCTAGATTTAAGGGTTACAAATCTATAAAAAATTATAGAAATAAATCAAAAATTATTTAAAATTACTAACCTTAGACGTTGGGGTGAAATCCTTTCAGATATCGTCTTAATCCGTGGCCTAGGTCTCAAAAATGGTAAAAAGCAGCTAAATTGCGATATTCAACATTATTTATACATGGAAAAAAAATCCTTCGTTGCATTCATGGAACGACGCTCGCATTTACGAAGGCCAACGGTCCGAGACCATCACGTTAAAGGCCAGTTCCCCCCAAGCCTTTCATGCTCGCGGCTCCACCACTGCGTTCGCGATGTAAAAAATCCACCCAATGTCAAAATGCTTGGAACCCTACGTGTTTGCATAAGAGTCACCGCGTTCGCGAAGGCCAGCTCCCCCCATACCGTCGGGTTTGTGATCATCCTTCTGCATTGGCAAAGTGTAAACTCCCCCTGTCCCGCGACATGCTCTGCGATCGCGAAGCACTGTGACCCAGCAACAAAACAACTCAATTTGTGCAAAAATGATCGGAAACCATCCCAAAATTAACCCGAGACCCCAAGCCCTAGTACAAACATCTGAACAAGTATATAACCTTACACAAACTCGCTCAAAAGCTCAAAACATCAAAATAACATCTAAAACTATGAATCAAGCATCAAAACTCAAAGATTTCAAATGTTCTTTAACTAAAATTCTTAACTTTCAACTATAAGCGCCAAAAACGCCTCGAGTTACCCAAGACCCTAACTAACATTATATACAAATTCGAAATCATCATACGAACCTATCAAAATCGTCAAAATACCGATCCGAGGTCAATTACCAAGAATATTGACTATGGTCAGCTCCAACAATATTAAAGTTCTAGAATCAAGATTTCTTTATTAAAACATATGTAAGATTTCCGAAAATCAAAATGAACAATGCACACAAGTTATGAATTATCAGCTATTAAAGGTCTCAAATCACGAAACAGAAAGCTAAAACTCAAAATGACCTATCGGGCCGTTGCATGAGACATTTTAGATGGTTAAGAGAAGGCTAGCACTATATTATATCGCTTGAGAAGCATCTGTGTCGTAGAATGACCTACCAATATACTATCACGTCATTGTAGAATGACCTACCAATAGCATTCTCTTAGAGACAGACTATTCCTTTGGTTGTGGAGTGTGAACGTGTGTTAAGGGTTAGATAATTTAATTTTATGTGTTATGGATAGGTCATTGTAGATATTTGGGAGGCTATTTACCCATTTCGAAATAGTTTGAATCGATTTGGGGTGAGAGGGACACATTGGTAGGCCTAGGAGAATAGGTATTTTGTACTGAATTGGATTTTTTTACTCAGTACAACATTTTCCATGGGTGTGTCATCGGATGGAGTTGATCTTATTCATGCCTGATATATTCCATATGTTACTCTCTTATGATACGAGGGGTTATGAGACTGCTTGCTTATGTACATGCATATTATGGTCCTGTCTGACCCTTGTGGTGATATATGAGTGAGGTGGCTCTTAATATGTGGATTTGCTTACTGCACCTTAGTCGTGCTTATGTTTTCATAGTGTATTATGCACGTACTTTTTTATACACATGTATTTGGTTAGTATGAGAATTGTGGCTTATCGGTATTCCCATGCGAAATGTTATGATGTTGGATCGGGCCGCAACAATGTTATGTTGGATGCGATTTCTTGCGTTTACTCCGTGTGTTTTATTTCTCCCTTGTGGGATGGATTCATAGCATTGTGCCTTTTTTGTTGTATCTGTTAAACATTTTGGATAGTTCTCTTACTTGGTTATCTTTTCATTATAGGTCACATTCGAGTTGTTGCTTGTTTGATGTACGGATTACGTCATATGTGGTTCGAAATGTCTAAGTGTGATTTGGACTCGTTCGGCAAATTTGAAATGTTTGAAAGTTAAGAGAATGATTTGATCTTTGAATTTTGATTTTGATGTTATTTGTGGTTTTTTGAGCGCATCAGTTTGGAACATGTATATGGACTGCTGGATATAATTGTATGGGGTCCCGTGGGGCCCGGGTGAAGTTTTGGATAGTTTCAAACCTTTTCTAGGCCCTTTGCAGCTGTTGAGTTTTGGCTACAAGAGTGTACATCACGATTGCAAAGATCTTGGATGCATTCGCGAAGTGTCAAGTGCAGTTTTTGGTCTTGTGAATCGCGTTTGCATAGGGACTGTTCGCAATCACGCATAGAAAATTTTTGCTGTCACTGGGCTGACTTTGGGAGTTTATATCTTCCAATCTATAAGGAATATGGAGATAACTCAAAAACAAAAGTTCTAATTCTTTGTGCCTAATTTTCAGAAAAATAAAACCATTTGTCATTTGGAGTTATTTACAAAACGTTATGGCTATTACAGTAGAAGCTATCTGAAAAAATTGAGCAAGTTGTTTAAGTTTGTTCATCACGATCGTGAAGGGTAAAATCATGCAGGGCATTTTGTGAACTACGATTGCGAGGTTGGTGACTGTGATCGCGAAGAAGGAGGCCTGGCAGGATATTTAATGCCTAATATCATGATCTTAAGCTCATTTCTACAAATTTTGATGCTTGGAAAGCGGACCGTTGGAGTTATTTACAAAACATTATGGCTATTATACTAAACGCTATCTGAAAAAATTTGAGCACGTTGATCAAGTTTGTCCATCACGATCGCAAAGTTTCTTATCTGTGATCGTGGAGGGTAAAATCATTTAGAGCATTTTGTGAACCGCAATTGCGAGGTTGGTGACAGCGATCATGAAGAATGAGGCCTGACAGGGGTATTTAATGCCTAATTTCGGGATCCAGAGCTCATTTTTTACAAATTTTGATGTTTGGAAAGTAGACCAAGGCAATTTTTGAGTTAAATTTTACCCATATTTTGAGCATAAGTAAAATCTACTTAATTTTGATCATATATATCATGAATTCAGCTGGATTTCTACATCTGAATTATGAAATTTTGAAGGGAAATTTTGAATGTTTGTCTACACTTCAAGAGAGTATATATTTGGACATTTGAGTACCGAGTTGGACTCGGTATTAGAAACTAATTATATATATAGACTCAATAGGTTATGGGCAAGCTTTGGTATTGGTTTTGAATTTCGGGCATGTGGGCCCTGGTTGGCTTTTGGTAAAGTTTTGGGAATTCTTCAAAGATCGAATTTTTATGACTTGGATTCGCTTTCTATAGCATCGTTGACTTCCTCTTTTGATTAGCCTGGATGTACGTGATTGGAGGGCTAGAGAAAGATTTTTACATGATTTAGGGTTGAAGGCTAGCCCGAATGAGGTACGTATCTTGCCTAATATTATTGTGACGGAATAACTCTTAAGATAAGACTTTATTTTTCTAACTGAAATGGATAAGAAGTAACGTATATGCGGGGTGAAGAGTGTATATCTGGGTGCTATATATGATTCATGGCCGGAGTAGCCTTTAGGTTATATTATGTCTTGTCTTGGATATCGTACTTCCTGCTATCATGCTTTATATATATGTATTATTACGTAAACTTCTAGAGTCATTCTAGAGATGATGTGTAAGTCTTGATTTCCTATTTGAACATGATGCTCGTTGATATATGATGTACTCACCTGACCTAAGCTGTAGCGTTATACTTCGCATATGCATACACTTTAGCATGCTACTTTCCTCGGCCTATGAGTATGTGATGTGATATCCATTGATTGTATGCATATATTCTTATATATGCTTTTGTGTGACAGACTGGATTGACTGCACGTGTGCAGTTTGTGCGGGTTGAGTTATTATAGCATGTGCGTTGTCCATGCGGTGTTACGACTATGGCACGTGAGTTATCCGTGTGGTATTATGGTTATGGCACGAGAGTTATCCATGCAGTGTTATGGTATGTCATGTGAGTTGTCCACGGGGTGATTTATGATTATGGCACATTTTACTTGTTTGTGCAGCGTGTGGATAGGGATCCATCCTCCTGGGGTCGCCCTCTCATGTTTTTCTCTTGATGGCATATACGTAGGTTGTGAGAAACAGACGGGCTTCTGGTTGACGCGAATTAGGAAAACTTATTTGTGGATGATCTTTGTGTATCTTCTCTATATGCAAATCCCTTGGATGTATACTTGATTTTACTGCATATCTTCTCTATACTCTAGCTTCGGAATGTATACATGCCTTTCAGGCATATCTTCTATATATTCTGCTTTACCTGATGAACTGATTCACGATACATATCTTCTCTAAATATTAGTCCATGTAACGTGACTTGTTTATTCATGCATATCTTCTTTATATGTAACTATTGATGGTTATTTAATATTTATGCATATCTTCTCTATGTTCATCGATGGCCTTATCTGTACTTCATGCTTAGATTGCGGTACTGATGCCTTGTACATATATATGTTACTAAGCTGTTCAGGTTAAGTACTGAGTATCTTGGACTTAAAGCCTTGTTACTATTTCACCGACGTTAGTCTGGACACTTACTGAGTATATGTGGTCGGTTGTACTCATACTATACTTCTGCACCTTGCATGCAGATCTTGGAGCTGAGCTTGGATGACGAAAGATAGCATTAAAGATGCACCAACGTTCCAGATATAAGCTACCACTTCTTCATGGTAGTTTAGAATTTGTACTTACGTTTATGTATATTCAAATATATGTTGTATTTTCTTCTTACCGGCATTGTAACTCTAAATTTTAGTGGCTCATGACTTGTATTACCAATTCTTGGGATAATTATATTAATTTTCACCCTTTTATTTATTGTTATTGATGATCTTTCATTTGAATTGTAATATTTATTATTTAACTTGCCTAGCATGTTGGGCTCTATATGTGAAATGTTATGCTTCCATCTTCATTCATACACAATTTATATATAGTCCTTCAGACCAATGGTCCCACCGTAATGCTCAGGGCAGCGTTATCTATTTAGCACCCATCCCAGTCTGCTTATCCCATTTTATATTGGGAAACCTCATCATTGGTTAATTTGCTTTTTGATTCTCCTCACCCAAAAGGGAATCAGAGAAACTAATTTGTGTGTGCATTTCTAAGGCATTGACATTGTACGCACATTAGCTAACTCGTAAGCTAACCATAAGTTGAGCCATTCTTGGATTACTCGCTTTATTTCCTAACGATCTCTTAATACAGAAAGGATCTAAGACCTCACTGTCTTTCTTTTCATGGATATGCATGAATAACTTTTCATGTATGTATTGGGTAAAACCATCATATTAAATACACGTGTAATAGAGCGGCACGTGGAACCAAAGACGGATGAAAAGCGAGACAGGTGGAAATCAAGACCGGAGGCAGCAGTTTTGGTTGGCACTGGGAAGTCCCCATGGGGAATATTGCTAGCAAAGACAAATGAATGCTTGACACCTGATAGCAATCACTGAAGAATAATCTGCAGTATTAAATAGACAGTCCGTTATAGAAAATTTTGGCATTCATAGCCTACCGTTAGACATCCTTCAATGATCCTATAATTGTCTTTTAAGAGGGGCTTGATCCGAAGACATTGTTCCTTAGGTGCAACTACAAATAGTGACTTCAATAGCCATTTTGGGGACGAATTCTCTGACAAACTTATGTTATGTACTATTCAAGAGCCCAATAATACTTTATTTCGTGCCTATTGATATTTGTATTACTACCTTCTGAAACTTTGCTCATAGAACCAATCTATCTGCTACCTTATCTCGATTTCAATCCTTATTCTTGTTTTTTATTTAATTTATTTAACATTCTGGGATCAAATCAATTCACTTGTCTATAAACCACGTTACAAATTCAACTGTATCATTTTACAAGTAAATAGTTTGGCGCCCACCGAGGGGCTTAGACAATTGCGTAATTAGGTTGATCCTTGCATCTACTATTAACCTATTTAATTCTTTGTTTCTTGGCAAAAAATCATAAAAAATAGCAGATAACGATGTCAACATCACGGACAACGTTGAGGCCCAAGGAAATCAACATTAAGTCGAGATTCCATCAGCGATACCCGCAACAAGGGGGATGAAGTCAAGCCGGTCCATGGCGGGCCATATCCACGACATATTTATAATGCAACTCCTGACGATGCTGAAGACGAGCACATTGTGAAAACAATGAGAATCCTAAGGGAAGAACAAAAGGCTATTATGGGCCATCTCTCACGAAAAGATCCGGTCCTGACAGAGTTGAGGCAAGCGTTGTCAGGTACTTCCAACAACATAAATGGAAGAGGTCTATTTCCTCCTATGGCTCCTGCAAACCAAACATCACAAAGGGTTGATAACAGCATCTCGAGGGGTGAGGTTGGCTTCGACAGGGCCGGAGCGGGAGGGGGGGGGACAGCTGATTTGGCAATAATAACAAAAATGATCATTTTAAAATTGAACTCATGCGGTTTATGAGGGATATAAACGCTCAAATAGATCAAATCCCCCGAGCACTGCCAGTGTTGAAAAGACCGGACTCAAAGAAATAACTCAGTCACCATTCAAACCAAGTGTGGCACCGGAGTTGATCCCGAAGCAGTTCAAAATGCCAGACGTGCCAAAATCCTCAGATCCTCAGGAGCACGTCACCACCTATTTAACGGCGGTGAAAGGGACAAGTTAGCTCCGTGCGATATTGAGTCAGTTTTGCTGAAGAAGTTCAGGGAGACCCTCATGAAGGGGGCCTGACATGGTTTTCACTTTTGCCCGAGCACTCAATATTCTTTCGAGATGCTTACATATTGTTTTATCAAGGCCCATGTAGGGGCCAGAAATGTGCAGGCCCGAAAGGACGACAATTTCGGAATTGCACAAGGAGAGTGCGAACTACTGCGAGAGTTCATGACAAGATTTCAGAAGAAAAGGATGCTGCTACCGGCCATGCCAGATGAATGGGCAGCTGGGGCATTTACTAAGGGGCACAACCCCAGGAGCTCAGACGCTTCTCCAAAATTGAAAGAAAATCTACTCGAGTTCCAGGCAACAACATGCGTGGATGTCCACGACCGCTACAAATCAAAGATAATAGTAGAGGATGACTATCATTGTCACGCCCCAAACTAGGGGATGCACGACTGGCACTCGATACTATATTCAATCGAATTAGCCACTAAACATACTAGCTAACTAAACTGAGGGCCCAACAGATCGGGCACCACAACATCTGAAATACTAAGCCTGGACCACTAAGGTCATGACCTGCATAACAATAAGCCATATAACAAAGGTAGGCGAGCCAAAATAATAAAGTACTAGCTGGCCGACGAGGCCGCGATTGGAGACATACATGCCTACACACATATATATACATGCCAAGCCTATGGGATGGAAACTGAAAGATACAAAAAGAAACCCAGAATACTGTGTCCACAATAGCCTCTAAGAGTGTCACAAGCACTGTCGAGACAAGGCCCCGACTATACCCAAACTGTATAACAAAAGTAACCACTATATGTAAGCTCCAGGAAGAGGTGGAGGTTACCAACTCACAGCTGAACAACGAACTCCTAGCGGAGGAGTCGATCAGAGTCCCTATCTAGACCTGCATGCACGAAACAAAAATGCAGTGTCCCCAGGCAACGGGACATCAGTACGAATAAAAATGTACTGGTATGTAAGGCAGGCAGTAGAGTCATACATAGCTGAAATAAACGAAGTAATAGGGATACCACTTGACACTGAAACTCTGATAGCCTCCATGGCCGACATCCTACTTCATAGTAATCAAATATGCATGGTATGTTCGTGTAATCGTATGTCATGAATACATATATATTAATGAAAATGCATGACATACCCAACCAAATGCTAGCAATGGCGGTCTCTTCCGGTAGCTGACCGATATTATATTGCCAACATGTGGCCATCTGTACAATATATATAGTTTTTTGGGCAAATAGGCCCCTTACCTCCGATTATAGCTCGAAGTCCATGCATAATATGCTATGTATGATATGAACTTTGTATGCACATAGTAGGCCATAACAAGAACTTAGCCAATCTTGGCTCATAGGTACTCATATTCTCATGATCTCATAATCACATTCGTATCGCATACAATTGTTTCGTGGAACCTTGTATGCTTTCTTTTCTTTTGAATAAGCTTGAAAACTTAACTCGACTTTTAGATCTTTTTTTATTTAGTCGCTCAACCCAAAGATGAATAAGAATTTATATATCTAGACATATAGTAAAGAAAGCCGACAAAATGACATATATAGATGTCGAATACCCTATTCAACCGAATGAGTGGAATATCAACCTAATAGCATCATGAAAATACTCCAGCTACAATCCCAATGCCTTTCACAGAAGGTCTTTCTAACAATAAAATAGTAAAATACCACATTTGATGTCTTAGGAATTTTCCAGAATTCGTGCTAAAAAGAAGGACGGAGCTTAGCCTTAACATACCTTTCCAACGAACGCCTGAATGCTTGTAGTTCCTTCACAGAAGTTGTTCCTTACGTCCTAAACTTCGCAAACACTATATATATGCAGCTTATACGCACGTATAGACAGTTCATAATTGAGTTTAAATCGGCGACTTTGCCATATAATTCTAACTCGACGAAATGTCCGTAGAACTTTATAAAAACGATCATAAAAGAGTTCCAAGATGATTACCTTGCAAAATCAAGCATAAAACCTGAGAAACCAGCAAGGGTATCAAATTCCTATCTTCTAAGAATAGCTCCAAACATGGCTAATAGAAGGGGGAAACGATTGCAAAGCGTAGAGATTACGTTTCTAGGCACGGGGGGCAAATTTTAACGGTAGAAATCATTAAACACGCACCTTAATCACTCAAGGACATCATGGACCCTTCTCTTAAGCTTGCTTACTGTTTTAGAACGAAAATGAACTGTTTTTAGGTCTGAAAAGTCGAACTTGCCGACTTATATTACTTGCTTGACCCGACCCGGTTCGCGACCCGGTTTTAGCCCGGATAGTCTGTAGTAAAACGATCATAACTTCTTACTCCGATGTTGGTTTGATGTGAAATTTTTTTTGGTTGCAAACTAGACCCGTAGACCTTCGATTTGGTAGGTCGTGGGTCCCATAAATCTCTATATATTGGGAGAAATGGTCTGATACATTTGACCTAAAGTTTAGAAAATTTATTAGAGAAATTTATGATAACTTTCGCCGACCTTTATTTTGCAACTTGCTTGACTCCAAAACTTAACATGGGGTCTCACAATCATCACAATTCTTCTCAAAGAACAATCACTCATTCATAATAACCATGCATATCCCATAGTTCAAGTAGTTTGCTAGAACTACGTTCTTGATTCTTGCTTTGGCAAGATATGTAGGCAACCTTACATAAGGTTTCGGCCTCCCCACTGCTTCAAGTTAATTTCCTCGGCATCGGAAAACTGGGGTAGTTCTTTTGAAACAGTGCAACGATTCTCTCAACCTATAAGATCTCTAAGAGCATCAACCAAACTCCACCAAAAATTCAAATGTAATAACACCAAGCCAGCCTTACTCCGACCCTCACTCGACTTAAATCCCAACATACCGGATGTAAGTCCTTTCTTAAAACACCTGGCTACGGAGTCATGGTGTTCAGTTCTACTTTCCAAATTCGGAGATTCGATACAGGTTGACTCACTTTTATTGTAGGGGCAAGTTGTTAGTCAGCTTTCGAGAAGTGTCATGCTCACACGACTCAAATAAACAAAGAAGAACAAGCGAAGCCTCAAGAAAACACGAATCATTTCCCTCCCTCGAACTAAGAATTTTTCTTTGGACGCAGGAGGGACAACATCATCTCCGAAACCATTATAAAATGCTGATATCACATTTTCGATCACCACCAGATACACCACTAGCTGCACGACCTTACCCGACACCCTCTTAATTTTATAACTTCACCTAAGAGGAACTCTAACATTTCTTCTTTGAGTTTTGTAGGAATATCATCTGGGGCACTGCACAGGTGATATCATCTAGACTTGGACTTGGGGAAACATTAGTCAAATAATCAGGGGAGTAGTAGTTTTGCAGTGAACTTCACCATTTTTTATGACTTTGCTGCTCTCACCACATTTCCATATTCAGATCAGAACATCGTTCCCGGTTGTCAACCCGGGTCGATCATCAAATGGTTCATGTGGATAGCCGAAAGGTGCATCATCTTGGGGACATCAAGGGAAATAACATCCCACATCAGAATGTGGAACATCAATCGAACAATCAAGGGAGTGTTAGTTACAATTCTTAATTCCATTTTACGATGGCATTACTCTCACGACATTTCTACATCTTGATCAGATTATCGCCTCGGTAATAGCCTGTGGCAATCACTAAAAGGTTCTTGTAGACAGCTGGAAAGTCGCAACAAAACTTCCAAGCGGTCAATTGGGAGACAACCGCAACAACTGTCTCAGAAAAAGTCAGGGGCATCGAGAGAATTGATAGAAGGAGCAGTTGGGGCACATCCTCTGTAGGGAGACACTCTTCAACTCCAGAGATACGACACCTAATCATGGGTACAAGGAGCTATCGCTCCGAGTTTGTCTATACCCTTGCATTTAATACATATCTTTGATGCAATTAATATAGTTAGTTGCAATGCCTTGAAGTAGGAGAGTAAAAGACGTGTTGAAAATCATACATCTCATACTCTCCAACCTTTATGGACTACACATACCTGATTCTTGACCTTGTGTCAAGATACGTAGGAAACCCATCATGGGTCCAGTCTTTCTCGACCTTAATTGGATGAGTCGGTCAAGTCTGGCCACTTGGGTCACAGTTAACCGAAGATCCTTGCGAAAGGGTCATCTCTGAAAAAAATATGTAAAATGTATATATTTTCCCTTGTTGGTTTGAAATCTTTCCGTAGACATCAAAGGAAAATCAAAATCAAAAACATATTCCTGCATAATTCCTTCTTGAGGAGATTCAAAAAACAATCTGAAATATCTTCCTCTATCCCCAATCTTCACGAACTACGCGTACCTGATTCTTTATCTTGTGTAAAAAAATGTAGGCAACCTGTTATGGGTCCCATTTTTGTCGTCGTTAACTGGACGAATCGGTCAAGCCTGATCACTTGAGTCACAATTGACTGAAAATCCTTAGGAAAGGATCATCTAAAAAATTTAAAATTAAACATATATACCTTCCTTTTGTTTCTATTCCAAAAGTCTCTTCGCGAGACATCAAAATCAAATTCAAAAAATTATTATCCTCTTTCCTTGAGGAAATTCAAAATCCAAAACATCTCTCCTTTATCTCTAACCTTCCCAAACTACGCCTGACCTGATTCTCGTTTTGACGAGATACAGGAAACCTTCGGGTTCGGTCTTATTATTCAAAAAAATCAAAAAAATCATCAATCAATGACTCTTCCCGAGTTCAATCTTATTTTGAAAATTAAAAAATCATCAATCAAGGACCCTCTCCAGATTCAATCTCATTTTTGAAAAATAAAAAAAAAGCTCTCGTTGTGCGGAGGTTTCAATTAATATCACTCCCATCGTGTATTGATTTACTTTTTTATCCCTCCCATCGTGCGGATATTTTACTTTCCTGTCAGCGCTCCTAAATGGAACGGTACCCAGCTCTGTAGTACCAATGCTCGTATACACAGCCCGTCAATTTAAATTAATGTCAGTGCTCGTACTAACAATGCTCCTATACGGAACGGTATACAGCCTGTCATTTTATATTCCTGTCAGCGCTCCTAAACGGAACGGTACCCAGCCCCGTACTAACAATGCTCCTATACGGAATGGTACACAACCCGTCATTTTATTTTTTTGTCCATGCTCCTATACGGAACGGTAATTACAAAGCCTATTTAACATTCAATGCTATGATAACGCTTTGAAACAGTAACCACAAAGTTTGTTTTATATTCAATTCTCTTTATCAAAAACCTCAAAAGTTGATTAAGTCAAATTAAAAAAAAAAGGAAATGAAAAACTAAAAATATTTTCTTTCCACCCTTCCTGAACTACGGTATACCTGATTCTCATTTCAACGAGATACGTAGGCAATCTTTGGGTTCGGTCTCATGTTTTAAAAAAAATCACAAAAAAATATGATTAAAAAAAGAAAGAAAAACAAAAAAAAAATTATTGTTAAGTCAAAATTCAAAAAAAAAAAGGGGAACCCTTCCTCGAATTTGGTCCCATTTGTGCTAAAAAGAAAAAACCCGCGTCTAGAGCGAGAAGCTCTGGCAATAGAGAGAGAGTGAGACGACGAGAACGACACCTTCATCGCTAACAGCGATGGCCTTGCCCGCCGGCGCGTCACCTGCTGGCGAGCTCCCCCCCCCCTCCATCTCTCAACCACCCCCTACAACCTCAACCAACCCATAGCCCCTAAGCTATAGTCATTTTCTTTAACCAGTAACCCTAAACTCGACAACCATGAACCCTAAATCGACAGTTCCAATCGACCCAATCCCTCTAAAAAAAAGCCTCTTTCTTGCAAGGACAACCCTTTGTTAGGTTCACAGAAGCAGAAGTAGACAGAATGAATCTAATCGAGGGCCTTCAATATGCTGTAATCGGCAAGTTCTCCTATGGCTGGCCAGATATACAGGAGCTTCGACGAATAATCCCTGCACAATGCGGAATTAAGGGCGATTGCAACATCGGATTGCTCAGAGATAGGCATGCACTGATTCGACTGACGGTCTGGTAAGATTTATTAACTTTACATCTAAAGCAGTCTACTAATTGAAAGCAAAAGACAGATTTGAATTTCAAATGAGGACTCTAATTTATGACGCCAAGTTTAGGGAGGAAGAAGAAACTTCAAAGGCGATGGCTTGGATATCGTTCCCAAATTTACTTCCCACATACTATGTCAAGGAATGTCTTTTCTCTCTAGCTTCTGCTGTTGGGAAGCCTTTGCACTAAGATACGGCCACAATTAACAAGACTCGTCCAAGCTGTGCAAGAGCTAAGGTGCTCGTGGATTTGCTAGCTGATTTGCCCAAACAAGTACGCATGGACATTGAAAATGAAGCTACAGGATATGTCAGAACATAATGGGTTAAAATCCAATACGATTTTATCCCCAAGTACTGTAAACAATGCAAGCGTCATGACACGCTTGAATGCTGGAAGCTGCACCCAAAACTACTAGCTACACACTCAATAGAGCAAAAGAATGTTAAAACCAACATAGCGAAAACCAATAAACAGAAGGGGAAGGAAAAAGCACCCTTGATGATTCTGTCAAGTGGCAAAGTTGTGGGCAATGCAGGCCCTCAATGGAAGGAAGTTAAGGACAATCGAGCACAAAGCAAGCTAAGCTCAAAACATGGCTGGAAATGATATCAGTAGACAAGGCTGCTCAACAAACTCAAACATCCAACAAATTTGATATATTGAACATGGAAACAAGCAGTGACAATAAGGACAAGCAGTAGGAGGTGATGAAAGAAGCAGCTGCATAGTAGAACATCCCCAGCCCAGCACCACCCTCACACTTAGCAGAAGAGCCCTTGTGCTCTGCAGCAACTGCATCTCACTCATCAGCATTCACAATCTTGAAGAATAAATCCA
Organism: Nicotiana obtusifolia; assembly: GCA_002018475.1. Classification (NCBI taxonomy): domain Eukaryota; kingdom Viridiplantae; phylum Streptophyta; class Magnoliopsida; order Solanales; family Solanaceae; genus Nicotiana; species Nicotiana obtusifolia. The sequence continues at coordinate 78,406 of MCJB01021236.1, forward strand.
ACAAGCAAAAAACAGCAGGCAACATAGAAGAAGCAGTAGCTGAAGGAACACACCTACACACAGAGATAAGGAAAGAAATCACAAAGGAATCCACTTCCCAGTGGGTGTAGAAAAACTTTAGCACCAAGATGATCACCATCAATACTTCTCAACAAGAGACCCCATCACAGGACATTCTAGTAGAGAAAGCAATAACCAAAACAATAGACAAGAAATCAGCAGAAACAGAATCAGAAAAGCTGCTCGAAAAGTCACATAGAAACCTTGGGACACTATGGGCAGATCAAATAGAAGAGGACTTAGAAAAAGGAGAAATACCGGAAGAAATGCAAAGTGAAGAAGAGGGAATAGTTGTGGCATTTGAGGAGGATGCCCAAAGTGAAAAGGAAGTTGACAACAGTAATGCCACAATGAGGAAAAACATAAACAAACATGAAAACAACCAACTAAAATTGCTGACAAACACATGTCAAGACCAAGCCAATCTTGAAACTCAACAAGAAGAAGACTCAACACAAAAGGGTTATTTTGATCCTGGATCAGCATCAAGAAAACGAACAATAGTGGCATAGTTACAAGCAATCATTAGCCAAAAAACTTTAGCATTGCAGCAGCAGCAAGAAATGAAGAAAAACACAAGGAACACTCTGGCAAAGACCTGGATGATGAAACCACTGCTCAGAATTTCCTCACCATAGCCAAACAAAGAGACCTCTCAGCAACTCAAATAGCCAAAGTGAAATAAGCAATCAAAGGCAAGAAGAAGCAAAGCAAGGACAACAGCAACACCTCTACAACAGGGGTTCAAACAAGAAGAGCTCTAACACACCCCAACAATCTGTAATGGATGCAATCATCTGGAACATTCGATCAGTCAACACAATGCAAGCCTTTGAAAGACTAATCACATTGCAGAAGAAAAATCACTTTGAATTCATTGGCATCATGGAACCAATGCAACAAGCAAGAAAGATGGAAAGATATAGAAGAAGGATTAGCTTTACTCAAGCAGTGGCTAATTTCTCTAACATAATATGGGAATTCATTGATAATGTCTATGAGATCAAAATCCTATATGACATAGTGCAACAACTCACTTTAAAGTTTTTCCACAATGAAACACATATGGAACTCATACTCATACTGGTTTATGCTAAGTGTAACTCAACAGAGAGGATAGAATTGTGGGACTCATTGTATGATATGGCTCAAGATATGATAGTTCCATGGTTGATAGGGGGAGACTTCAATGTGATTTGTGATCAAGAAGAAAAATTTGGAGGACTGCCAGTTCTCTTCAATGAGGTAGATGACTTCAGACACTGCATCAACACTTGTAGTTGAGCTGACCTAGGATTCAAAGGCAGCATATATACATGGTGGAATGGCAGAGCAGATGAGGACTGCATTTTTAAGAGATTAGACAGATTGGCTAGAGTTCACTCACTTACCTAAGATTGGCTCAGATCATAGCCCTCTTCTTTTGAAATGTGACATGAAAGCAATTCCAATCAAGAAGCCATTCAAATTCCTCAACTTCTATACCAAACATGACACTTTCAAAGGAGTTTTAAGATAGAAGTGGCAAGCAGAATTCCATGGTGACCCCTTCATACTCTTCAACTACAAGCTCAAAAAAATGAAAAAAGCACAGTCACTTTGGAGCAAAGCAACATATGGGGACATATTTCAAAACATTGCAAGTATGGAAGAAGTGGTTCTGGTACATGAAAAGCAATTCGAGGAAAGGTCAACTAAACAGAATAGAGAAAGGCGGCAAAGAGTACAGGCACAAATGATCATACACCTAGCAGTAGAAGAGCAATTCTGAAAAAAAAAGTCAGGAATGGCAGGGTTCAAGGATGGATACAGAAACACCAATTTTTTTCATGCTCAAGTAAATGGCAGAAGAAGAAGACTCCAACTAAGAAGGATATAAAACAACACTAGTATCTGGATTGAAGAAGAGGACCAAATTGCAGAAGAAACCATCAATTTCTATAAAGAACAATTCACAGAAAACACAAGTCCAATTGATTTCAGAATACTGGACAACATCCAACCTCTAATAGATATGGAACAAAATGCAGAATTGATCAAGCCACCTACAAAAGAAGAAGTAAAACATGTTGTATTCTGCTTGAATGGTGAAAGTGTAGGGGGGGCAGATGGCTTCACAGGCTCTTTCTACCATACTTGCTGGAAATCATTGGTGAAGACATTCATAACATGGTTAAAGCATTCTTCTCAGGAAGAAAACTACCAAAATGTGTAACACACACAAATTTGGTACTACTTCCCAAGAAGAAAGAGGTGGTAACATTTTCTGACATGAGGCCTATAAGTCTTAGCAACTTCATCGTAAAATCTTCTCAAGAGTTGAAAATGTCTTTATAGCACAAGAAATCATCACAGACATTGGCCTAAGAAGAAGAGAAGGGCCAAATGTGATCATCAAAATGGACATGGCAAAGGCTTTTGATCTATTATCTTGGCTATTTCTGACAAAAATACTAAGGAAAATGGGATTATGTGAAGCCTTCATTGGTCTGATTTTTGACACCATTATGAATAACTGGTACTCAATGCTCATCAATGGTCAATCACATGGCTTCTTCAAATCAACAAGAGGAGTTAAACAAGGTGACCCACTATCACCTACCCTGTTCATTCTGGCTGCTGAAGCCCTCTCAAGGGACTAAATGCACTACACTTAAACCTCTATTTCTGTGGCTTTGGGCTGCCTAAATGGAGCCCAAAAATCAATCATCTATCATATGCAGATGACACAATCATCTTCTCCTCTTCTGATGCCACCTCCTTAAAACTGATAATGGAGGTTCTATATGCATATGAAGCAGCATCTGGGTAGCTGATCAACAAGAGCAAATCTGCTATATATATGCATCACTCTGCCAGTACTGATGTGATTGCAAAAGTGGAAAGAATCACTGGCATTAGAAGGTAGGATTTCCCATTGACATACCTTGGCTGCCCCATCTTCTACTCCAGAAAAAGGATAATCTATTACCAAGACATTGTTAACAATGTACCAGACAGATTACAGTCTTGGAAAGGCAAACTACTTTCAATAGGAGGCAGAGCAGTATTGATTAAACATGTACTCCAAAGCATGACAGTACATCTTCTATCAGTTGTTAACCCTCCAAAACAGGTAATAAACAATCTCCACAAACTCTTTGCCCAATTTTTCTGGAGCAGCACCGTGGGAGGAAGCAGCAGACATTGGTCCTCATGGAACACACTATGTATGCCCTGTGATGGGGAGGGGGGCAGGCTTCAGATCATTAAATAACATGTCCAAATCCCTCTTCTGTAAGCTGTGGTGGAATTTTAGAACCAAACCCAACCTCTGGAGTGCATACATGTGTCAAAAATACAGCAAAAAATACAATGCAGTAATAGTCCCATGGAAAAGAGGATCACAAGCATGGAAGAAGATGCTGGAATGCAGAGAGAACATAGAACATCAAATCAACTGGCACACAAAAATAGGATACTCACTATTCTGGTATGACAACTGGACTAGACTAGGAGCACTCTACTTCATAGTGCCAGCCGACTTTGCAATTGATGACTCAATACACATTGTAAATGATGTCCTGCAAGATGGTACCTCGAATATAGATAAACTCTCAGAGGCCTTGCCACATGAAATTGCAATACACATAGTGGAATCAATAAAGCCTCCAAACAGGGGAGACATCATGGATACACCATAGTGGATGCTACGAACTGAAGGATATTTTAGTGTCAAATCTGCCTAGGAATACCTCAAAAGAAGAGATGAACCCAGAAAAGCCTACAAGATAATCTGCGTAAAAGGACTCCCCTTCAAGATTGCCTTCTTCATGTGGAGATTCTGGAAGGCTAAACTGCCTCTAGATGATTTCATGAAAAGATTGGGGTATCAAATGCCATCAAGATGCTGTGTTGCACAAAACCAAAGGAGGAAACCTTGGTGCACCTTTTCTTTACATTTAGCACTAAAATCAAAGTGTGGAAGTATTTCCTACCAAGAGCAGGAATAGCACTTGAGGGCCTATCCTTCCACCAAGCAATAACTAAATGCTGGACAGCACACATAGTCCCCAGACTTAAACCGGTGCTGCAGGTTGTCCCCTCCTGCATTGTGTGGGAGATTTGGAAAAGAAGGAACAGCTACAAACATGGAGAAGCAGTTACAGTTAGCAGAGTCATTTATCAAGTTTCCACAACACTACAAGCACTAGTCCAAGCAAGAAAACCAGGACTCAATGTCCCACACAAATGGCAAGATCTCCTAAACATGATGGAAAACTACACTCCAAGACTAACATTCAATAAAGTTATATGGGAATTTCCTATGGAAGGGTGGATTAAATTCAACACTGATGGAGCATCAAAAGGGAACCCAGGAAAGAGTTCAATAGGTTACTGTGTGAGAAATGAAACAGGGGAGATCATATATGCACTTGGCATAGTAATCCCAGAAGGAACAAACACAACAGCAGAAACAACAGATATTGTGGAAGCATTAAGGTTCTGCAGATAACAAAGCTACTTCCACATATGGTTGCAAACAAACTCAATGCTATTAAACAACATTATCAATGGCATTTCAAAGCCACCTTGGTGCATAATTGATCAAGTGGAGATGAAAATACAACTAAAAGAAACTTTTACACTCAATGTAACACACATATACAGGGAAGGAAATAAACTAGCTGATCATCTAGCAAACTATGCACTGGAATCTGGGAGAATTGAGTGCTATGACTTCTGGCAGCTAGACACACAAAGTAGAAGGATAGTAAACGAAGACAAACTGCAATGCCCATACATAAGAGTGAAGGTAGCAAAATAGCAAGCATGAAAAGGAAACAATGGTCCTACACTAAGCCACAGACACACAATCTACCAACTGCACAAAAGACGACCAATAAGAGCCTAAGAGTATACAATACTTTACTAACATTTTCACTAATCCTGCAGGCACACTGCTTGATCACAGCAAGGCATAAATTCTGCAAAAAGCTCGTGGAAAAATAGAGGGGGCTACAACAAAGGCCTTACACTAACATGCTGAACTCTTTTGCAGGATATAATAACTGGTTTTTTGCTGAATGCAGGAAAGAAGATACCAATGCAGCACAAACATTGCAACAAAGCAAGAGCACAGCAGCACCAGTCCCAACAGGACATACTAATTTGTTTTTTGCTGGCTGCAAGAAAGAAGAACAGGAGCATGACAATGCAGCACAATCATTGCAGCAAAACAAGAGCACAACAGCAGCAAAAGAAATCTCTCACAAAGATACTGCAATCAGAAATACTAGTCCACTACTTTCTGCAGAAAAGAAGGACTGGAGTCTATTGGTGCATCAGAATGCAACTCAGCTACCCACCACAACACTCACCAGCATCACAAACCATATACCTACCCAATGCTTCATCAACACACTGCATCACAACCATTCAATCAGCCAACTCAACATCAACACAAAGAAAGACACACAAATCTTTGCCAAATCAGAAAAAGACACCATCACAAAGCATCAATCTCACCAAGTAAACCAACTAATAGATCAACAGCAGAACAAAAATAACCAAAGCAACATCAATCACTCTTCTCAGAACCAAAGGACCAAAGTCACCTCGGAACCCTGCAATGCCACAAGGATAAGAGCCAACTTGAGCTGGACCAGGCTATTGCTGCAGTTGCAATGTGTGGTATTAGCACCCTTAGTGCTCATTCTATTGCAACTACAGCAATCAACATGGTCCTCCTCACTTCCCTTCAAGAATAACTCCCAAAAAAATACAGCATTCAGCAAGTCTCCTACTGAACAAAAGCCACAACACATACTCACCTCAGCAAAATCAACAACTCCATCACAACAGAAGCAGTAATCCACTCAGTCATCTCTAAACAAGACACATGAAATACTCGGATACACAACAACAACAGCAACATCCAACCAACATACAGCAGCATAGAAGCAGTAGCCCACACAGACATATGCCAACCCAGCAGCAACTCTATGCCATAGAGATACAGTCAATACACCATCAGCAAAAACATCACTCATGTAGGAACAACAAAAGAAGACAAGGATGTCAGCAAGAAGACAGAGGTGTCAGCAAGCACAGGAGGACACATCAAATGCATACACTCTCATCACACTTAAGCATCCTCAAAAGCAACACTCAATAGCAGCCTCATATCCAGCTCTGAACCAGCCAACAGCACAGAGAACATCAAATGCACCCACAGACCAAAAGGAAGACTCAAAAGAAGACATAGGAATCAACAAGCACAGAAGGACACATCAACTGCATACATCTTCCTCACACTCGATCATCATCAGAATCAACAACTCCAACACTCAACAGCAGGCTCAACACTTAGCACACAACGGTCGCAGCACCAACAGCAGCAGCCTTGAAATAATCCAGCCAACAGCACAATCAACACAACTGTGCAACCACAAGATACACAATAATAGCCATCTTCAACTTGGCATTCCTTGTTCCAGAGGTCAAAGCAAAATTGAAGATAGCGCGCGCTCTTTTGTTACACTTTTGCAGAATCCTAACATCATAGAATTTTGTCAGAGATATATACAAGGGAATAAATCCCTTATCCATTTAGTCACAATAGAAACCTATGTACTCTTTTGTATAGCTGACCTAGGAAACATGCACATTATTTTTGTACATACGACCGCTAACTACAAAATAGGCAGTCATCACATCACCATAGGTCTAACTTCTTACTATCACCTAGGTACTATTGGTCAACACTTTTTTTTTAAAACAAATTACCTCACTGCATTATACCACCGTACACTATTATCCCATCTCCAGAATGAGCATGATAACACACTAATACCACTGGATAGTGTTCTAACAGTGTACAGATTCTAATGCAGTAGGGCTGATTTTCATAAATATAATAATAGAAAGTACAATGATGGAGGGGGGCATCGACCTGACCTCCATATAGGGATGGTGTACATCCTTGATCACCCACATTTGGTGAGCAACTGTACCTAGATAGCTAAGGTGAGTTAGACTAAAGTGATGCAATGGCTGTCGATCTTATAACATGGATCGACAGTCATATATACAAAAACAGTGAGTGTTGAATCTAGGTCAACTGTACAAAATTTAGATATTCCTAATTCTATTAAAGGAGTGATTTGAATTGGATTCCATCTTATAAAATTGATTTTACTTCTAACAAAATACAAAAGTTTTCCAAAAAATGTGTTATATGACAAAGGATAGTATTCTTCAATTTTGCTTTGACTATGACTAGGAAAGCAAGATTGAAGATTACTGGTATAGTGCATCCATGTAGTGGTGAAGTGGTGGTGATGTTTCCTGCTTTTGGTTCTGATTCTGCTCTTGCTGCTCTTCCAGATGTTCCAGTTGCTGCTGATGCTGACATTGATCATCGATGAAAGCTGCTTTGCTTCCAGATTTTCCGGTTGGTCAGGTGAGTATTCTGCTCTGTTTGTGTTGTTGTAACTTGAAGGTTGTCCTGTCAGACTCATTCTCAGAGGGAGATGACTTATTTGTTAGATATTTCTGCTACTGGAAGGGGCTATCCTACTGCTACAATTGATGTTGCACTTGATGCTAAGATAGTTTGCTCCTTTTATCTGTGTCAGTTGTTGAGTGAGTAGTAATTCTTTCATCACTGACTGCTTCCTGTGCTCCTCCATGAGGAGCAAACAGATTATGAAGATGAGTTGCTGCAGAGTCAGTAGTTGTGTGTGCATGCTGTCCAGATTTTGTGGGCAGAAGATCATTGCTTGATCATGTCCTAGGATAGCCATTTCGACATGATTAGCAGTCCATTGAATAGGCTAGTTTCCCTGCAAAAGCAACAGGAGATTAGAGAGTTATTCATGATGTTGCAACTGATTTTTCTGTTGCCAATCGATGCTTGATATGTGAAGGGTGCTAGACCCCTTTACCCCTTCTTCGACACCACAGTTGCTGGAATCCTTGATGCCACCATTGTTGCTATTGTCACTGTTAGTATCACTACTGGAATTGTAAGCTGAGGCTGCATGTGGAATCGAAGTATCAGTTGGAGAAGGAACCGCTGCACCCTCAGTAGGAGCAGG
>MCJB01021236.1:86871-116555 GCA_002018475.1 Nicotiana obtusifolia
GGTTTGTGGTTGAGTTCTGGCTATTGACTTCAGGTCCATGTTCCTGCAAAATAAAAAGTAGGATTATGGGTGAACTGGGGGATGGGAAGTGTCTTAGTTGGGTAAGCTGTGTCAATTTGTTGTCCATCTCTGCCCTGAGTTGCTGTGATGCTGGGAATTGTCTTGTTTGTTGAGGTAACTGCTGTCCTGTGCTACTTGTATTGCTTGTATTAGGGGGCAAGGCTATTACTAAGGTAGTAGTATTTCCTGTCTCCTTAGCAATAAGATGGACTACCCTGTGTACTTTGTCATCACATTTAGCATTCAGTTTCTTGTTTCTGTTTCCTGCTTCTTGAGTAATACAGAGAATTCAAGAATACCAAGAACATCCCATTCTGCTTTAGTTCTCCTATTGCTATCACATTTAGCACTGATGCTATGACTCCTTGCTATTTCAGCATTGTCTTGCATTTCTTGAGTTGTAACAGGATGGTAGATTTCTTTGTTCTCCCCTTTCTTAGCAATGTATTGAGTCGTCGAAGATTTCTGCAAATGGGAAGTGTCTCGGTTGGTGTTGATTCCTTTGAACAGTTGATCGTGTGGAGACTTCAAGGTAGCTGCCTGGCATTTCACAGACCTTGTCTCTCCTTCCCTATCTTTCCGCTTTATGTATTTAGTTTCAGACTATTTTAGACAGTACTCCCAGAATTGTGATGTTTAGACGCTCATGTACTCAGTGACACCCTGATGTTAGGGATTTCTGTATTAGTTTTGATTTTCTATCCATTTTGAGAGTTTTGATGATTTGAACCTGTGTTATTCTTATTTTTCATTTAAAAAAATGTGGAAGTATTTTAAAGTGTTGGCTTGCCTAGTACCACGTTAGGTGCCATCACGACAGGCTAAGTTTTGGATCGTGACGAGTTGGTATCAGAGCCTAGGTTACATAGATCTCATGAGTCATGAGCAGGTTTAGTAGAGACTTGCGGATCGGTACGGAGACATTTGTACTTATCTTTGAGAGGCTGTCGAACCCTTAGGAAACTTCACATGCTTGTATTTTTGTCGTGCAGTTTTTTTGATTCCAGTAACTAAACTTATGTATTCTATTCTCTCACAAATGGTGAGGACACGTGCTACCGGACAGGACGGACAGCCACCAGTACCACCAGCTTGGGCCGCGAGAGGTCGAGGTCGCGGTAGGGGCAGCTGGTACGACAGCTAGAGCATCACCTGCTGATCCACCAGTCGCTCCAGCTCAGGAGCAGGTACCGGACGCGGTTGAGCCAGTGGGGCCAGCTCAGGCACCAGTTGTGCCCATTGTGATTCTAGGCCTTCAGGAGGCGTTGGCTAAGATTTTGACGGTGTTCACCAGCCTTGATCAGGCGGTCTCTGACCTGGCAGCAGCAGCCACTTCTCAGGTCGGGGGAGGTACTCAGACTGCCACCGCCCGTACTCCAGAGCAGGTGATGCAGGGACTCCATACACCAAGGGGTACTGCCAGCCCAGCCGGTTGTAGCTACTCAGGCCCAGGTGGTCCCTGTTATGATAGATGATGAGCAGAGGAGACTAGAGTGATTCTGGAGGCTCTAACCTCTATCATTTACCGGGGCCGAGTCAGAGGATGCCCAGGGTTTTTTGGATTAGTGCCAGCGGATTCTTCGCACGACTGGTATTCTGGAGAGCAGTGGGGTCTCGTTCACTACTTTTCAGTTCACTAGGCTGCCTTCAGATGGGGGGAGGCTTATGAGAGGCATAAGCCGGTCGGTGCAGCACCACTTTTATGGCAGGAGTTCTCCGTTCTTTTTTGGAGAAGTTCGTGCCCCAGTCTCGCAGGGAGGAGCTGCGTAGACAGTTTGAGCAGCTACGTCAGGAGGGCATGTCAGTAACCTAGTACGAGATGAGGTTTTCTAAGTTCGCTCATCACGCAGTTTGGTTGGTTCCCACTGATAGGGAAAGGATTAGGAGGTTCATTGATGGCCTCACATATCAGCTACGGTTGCTTATGACTCGGGAGAGGGTATTCGGTGCTAGTTTCGACGAGGTGGTTGATATTGCTCGGCAGATAGAGATGGCCCGTAGTCAAGAGCTTAGGGAGAGGGAGGCCAAGAGGCCTCGTAGATCGGGTGGTTTCAGCGGTGTTCCTTTTGGGGGTCAGTTCTACCACAACAGGGGTCGTCCTTATAGGCTCACTTAGATAACTCATCCAGCTCACTATGGTGCATCATCCAGCTATGGTTCATTTAGTCATCAGGGTCAGTCATCTCTCAGTGCCCTTCCAGCTCAGAGTTCGTCACGTGATCCATCGGTTCAGGGTTCATCTATGCCAGGTCCTTCTAGCAGTTATCCCGGTGCTTGGGCCTCCCTTCAGTCCCGACCACCAGCACTGGGGAGTTGCTTCGAGTGCAGGGAGTTTAGGCATATGTGGAGGCAGTGTCCTCGTCGCCTGGGAGGTCCAGTGCAGCAGAGGAGTCAGACTACAACTTCAGCACCAGTTACTTCACCATCCGCCCAGCAGCTCGGGGTAGGGCTCAGTCAATTAGGGGTCGCCCTAGAGGGGAGGCCGATCAGGTGGCGGCTAGGCCCGATTCTATGCTATTACTACCTGACCAGATGCTGTTGCTTCAGATGTAGTGATCACATATATTGTCTCAGTATACCACAGGGATGCCTATGTATTATTTGATCCTGGTCCACTTATTCGTATGTATCATTGTATTTTACTCATTATCTGGATATGCCCTATGAGTCCCTAGTTTCATCTGTTCATGTATCTATTCTAGTGGGCAATACTATTATTGTAGATCGTGTATATTGGTCGTGTGTAGTGACTATTGGGGGATTGGAGACTAGAGTTGATCTTTTCTTGCTTAGTGTGGTTGATTTTGACATGATATTAGGTATGGATTAGTTGTCTCCATGTCATGCTATGCTGGATTGTCACCTAAGACCATGACGTTGGCGATGCCGGGGTTGCCAAGGATTGAGTTGAGTGGTTCTCTAGACTATGCTCCTAGTAGAGTGATTTCATATTTGAAGGCCCAACGGATGATTGGGAAGGGTTGTTTATCTTATTTGGCCTTTGTGAGGGATCTTGGTGCTGATACTCCTACTATTGATTCTGTTCCGATGGTGCGAGATTTTTCGGATGTGTTTCTTGCAGACCTGCCGGGCATATCGCCCTGACAGGGATATTGACTTTGGCATTGACTTGGTGCTAGGCACTAAGCCCATTTCTATTCCTCCGTATCGTATGGTACCAGCTGAGTTGAAGGAATTGAAAGAGGAACTTCAGAAACTTCTTGATAAGGGGTTTACTAGGCCTAGAGTGTCGCCTTGGGGTGCACCAGTTCTGTTTGTGAAGAAGAAGGATGGTATTATGCGGATGTGCATTGATTATAGGCAGTTGAACAAAGTTACAATCGTGAACAAGTATCCTTAGTCGCATATTGATGATCTATTTTACCAGCTTCAGGGAGCGAAGGTGTTCACCAAGATTGATTTGAGGTCTGGGTATCACCAGTTGAAGATTCGGGACTCAAATATTCTAAAGACAGCATTCAGGACTCATTATGAGTTCCTTGTGATGTCTTTTGGGCAGACCAACACTCCAGCAACATTAATGCACTTGATGAACAGTGTATTTCAGCCTTATCTCGACTCGTTTGTCATAGTATTCATTGATGACATCCTGATGTACTCTCATAGCCAAGAGGAGCATGCCCAGTATTTAAGGATTGTGTTGTAGCGGTTGAGGGAGGAGAAGATTTATGCCAAGTTCTCTAAATGTGAGTTTTGGCTTAGTTCAGTGGCGTTCTTGGGCATATGGTGTCCAGTGAGGGGATTCGGGTGGATCCAAAGAAGATAGAGGCGGTTCAGAGTTGGTCTAGACTGTCCTTAGCTACGGAGATTCAGGGCTTTCTCGGCTTGGCCGGTTATTATCGTCGCTTCGTGGAGGGTTTCTCGTTTATTGCATCACCTTTGACCAAATTGACCCAGAAGGGTGCTCCTTTCAGGTGGTCGGATGAGTGTGAGGAGAGCTTTCAGAAGCTCAAGACTGCTTTGACCACAACTCCAGTTCTAGTTTTGCCTTCAGCTTCTTGTTTTTATACAGTGTATTGCGATGCTTCTCGGATCGGTATTGGGTGTGTCTTGATGTAGGAGGGTAGAGTGATCGCTTATTTTGCATCAATTGAAGCCCCATGAGAAGAACCACCTTGTTCATGATTTTGAGTTGGTTTCTTTCATGCATTGCAGATTTGGAGGCATTATCTCTATGATGTGTCTTGTGAGGTATTTACAAATCATTGGAGCCTCCAGCACTTGTTCAAACAAAGGATCTAAATTTGAGACAGCGGAGATGGTTGGAGCTACAAAAGGACTATGATATCACTATTCTGTATCATTCTGGGAAGGCCAGTGTGGTGACCGATGACTTGAGTATAAAGTCAGTGAGTATGGGTAGCCTTGAATTCATTCTTAATGGTTAGAGACCTCTTGCAGTTGATGTTCAGGCCTTGGCCAACCAGTTCGTGAGATTGGATGTTTTGGAGCCCAGTCGGGTTCTAGCTTGTGTGGTTTCTTGGTCTTCCTTATATGATCGTATCAGAGAGTGCAGTATGATGATCCTCATTTGCTTGTCCTTAAGGACACGGTTCAGCACGGTGATTCCAGAGATGTTACTATTGGGGATGATGGGGTGTCGAGGGTGCAGGGTTGGATTTGTGTGTCTAATGTTGATGGGCTACGTGAGTTGATTCTTAAGGAGGCCCACAGTTCGCGGTATTCCATTCATTCGTGTGCCTCGAAGATGTACCAGGATTTGAGGCAGCATTATTGGTGGAGGAGAATGAAGAAGGATATAGTGGGGTTTGTGGCTCGATGCCTCAACTGTCAGTAGGTGAAGTATGAGCATCAAAGACCGGGCTGATTGCTTCAGAGATTAGACATTTCAGAGTGGAAATAGGAGCGGATCACCATGGTTTTGTAGTTGAGATCCCACGGACTTCGAGGAAGTTTAATGCTATTTGGGTGATTTTGGCTCGGCCGACCAAGTCTGCGCACTTCATTCTAGTTGGGATTACTTATTCTTCAGAGCGGTTGGCTGAGATTTACATTCGCGAGATCGTTCGCCTTCACGGTGTGCCGGTATTCATCATTTTAGATCGGGGCACGTACTTTACATCACAGTTTTAGAGAGTCGTGCAGCGAGAGTTGGGTACTCAGGTTGAGTTGAGTACAATATTTCACCCTTAGACGGACAGACAATCCGAGCGCACTATTTAGATATTGGAGGACATGCTACGCGCTTGTGTCATTGATTTCGGGGGTTCATGGGATCAGTTTCTGCCGCTCGCGGAGTTTGCCTACAACAATAGTTACCATTCGAGCATTTAGATGAAGCCGTATGAGGCTTTTTATGGGAGACAGTCTCGATCTCCGGTGGTTTACTTTGAGCTGGGTGAGGCTAGGCTATTGGGTACTGACTTGGTTCAGGATGCTTTGGACAAGGATAAATTGATTCAGGATCGGCTTCGCACGGTGCACTCTAAACGAACGAGTTATGCTGATAGGAAGGTTCGTGATGTTGCTTTCATGGTTGGGGAAAGGGTAATGCTCAAGGTTTCAACCATGAATGGTGTTATGAGGTTCGGGAAGAAGGGCAAGTTGAGCCCTTGGTATATTAGGCCGTTTGAGGTACTTTAGAGGATTGGAGAGGTGGCTTACAAGCTTGCCTTGCCACCTAGTTTGTCGAGTGTGCATCCAGTGTTTCATGTTTCTATGCTCCGGAAGTATGTCGGCGACCCGTCTCATGTTTTGAACTTTAGCACAGTTCAGTTGGATGGTGATTTGACTTATGATGTGGAGCCGGTGGTCATTTTGGATCGGCAAGTTCGAAAGTTGAGGTCCAAGGACATAGCTTCAGTGAAGGTGCAGTGGAGAGGTTAGCCAGTTGAGGAGGCTATTTGGGAGACTGAGTGGGAGATGTGGAGTGGATATCCACACCTATTTGAGACTCCAGGTACGTTTCTAGACCCGTTCGAGGAAGAATGTTTGCTTAAGAGGGGGAGAATGTAACGACCCGGCCTGTCGTTTTGAGAGTTGTAGCCCCATTCCCCCATTTACTGCTCCTTTTATGCTTTATAGTTGTTACGTGACTTGCCGGGATGATTGGTTCGGGCACAGAGAGATTTCGAAATAAATTGAGACACTTAGTCTCAAAGTTGGAAGCTTAAGTTGAAAGGATTGACCGAATGTTGACTTATGAGTAACCGGCTTCAGAATAGTGTTTTGACGAATCTGTTAGCTCCATTGGGTGATTTTGGACTTACGAACGCGTCCGGATTGTGTTTAGGAAGTCCGTAGTTGAATTAGGCTTGAAATTGCTAAAGTTGGAAATTTAAAAGTTTGACCGAGAGTGGACTTTGTGGTTACCGGGCTCGGATTAAAGTTTTGGGAGTTGGAGTAGGTCTATGGTGTCATTTGTGACTTGTGTGCAAGATTTTTGGTCAATCGGACATAATTGGATAGGTTTCGGCATCGTTTGTAGAAGTTGGAATTTCCTTAGTCTCAATAGGCTTGAATTGGGGTGCGATTTGTGTTTTTGATGTTGTTTGATGTGATTTGAGTGATCAACTAGGTTCATATCGTGATTTAGGACTTGTTGGTATGTTTGGTTGAGGTCCCGGGGGCCTCGGGTGGATTTCGGATGGTTTTTGGATCAAAGTTTGAGTTTGAGAGACTACTGTAGCCAAAGCCTTCTGGTGCAATCACATCTGCGGAACATTGGTCGCAGGTTCGAGCTTGCATAATCGAGCTAGGAAGTGCAAAAGTGGAGGATAAGACTAGAGATTGTGGAGCGCAAATGCGGACTCGCACCTGCACTTGGAGGGTCGCAGAAGCGGAAAAAAGAGTGGTGAGGCTGGTACGCAGAAGTAGATTGTTTGCGCAGATGCGCGCCCGCAGAAGCGAGGGTTTCGACCGCAGAAGTAGTTGGCCGACTTAGTGGCCTTTGCAGATGCGGATGATGGACCACAAAAGCGGTGCCGCAGAAGCGGCTTAAGTGGCTGCAGAAGCGAGAATGCTGGGCAGATTATTTAAAACGAGGGTTCACGATTTTGCTTCATTTTAAACATTTCAAGCTCGGGTTTAGGCGATTCTTGTGAGGATTTTTTTAGGGGTTTCTTGAGGTAAGTCCCTTGTGCTCAGTTTTGATCAATAATCTTTTTTCCCCCATTGAATTTTCCCACCTAGTTTGTGTGTATTTAAAGTGGAATTTGGGAGTTTGAAGTTAGGGATTTTAAGAGTTGAATTTGGGGATTTTGGTGACAATTTGGTGTCGAATTTTGATAATTTTGGTATGGTTGGACCCAAGGATGAATGGGCTTTCGGGTTTTGTGACTTTTAGTGGATTTCGAGACGTGGGCCCGGGGGCTGGCTTTTGAGTCGATTTTTTATTCTTGATTAATAACTTAGTATTTTCTTATGGAGTTAATTCTTTTAGCCCGTGTTGATTATATCGTACTGTTTGTGGCTAGATTCGAGGCATTCGGAGGCCGTTTCGCATGGCAAGGGTGTGTTGGAGTAGAGATTTTCTCGGATTAAGGTAAATAACTGTTCTAAATTTGGTTCTGAGTGTATGAAACCCCGTATTATGTGTCATGTCTTTTGGTTTTGAAGTGATGCGCATGCCAGGTGACGGGCGTACACCATAGGAATTGTGACTTGGTCAATTTCTTGGAATAGTGTAGTTGAAAAATCTGTTGTTATCCGTACATTCTCCATGTTTTAGAGAAATTGAACTACAAATCATGTTAGAAATTATGTTTAGACTATGTGTTGGCACTGTAGGGACCCACAGAGGTCGTGTACATGTTGCATTATCTGCTATAATGATATTCTGTACTCAGTCACAGTTTTACTTGCATAGTATATCTCAGTCTCTATTGTTCATTATTGATGCATTATATCATTGTTGTTTGGGCTGATTATAATGATTTATGAGAGCCCGAGAGACTAGAGTGGTTGATGACTGAGTGAGGCCGAGGGCCTGATTGCGAGGATATTTATGGGATCAGACTGCATGTCGTAGTATGTTTCATTAATTTATGCCATAATTGGCTTGTTATAGCGCTTGGGCTGAAGGATTCCCTCCGAAGTCTGTACACACTCCCAGTGAGCGCAGGTACCTACTGAGTGCGAGTGCTGAGTGCCGATACTGAGTGATTGAGAGGAATGAGTGATGGTGAGGTTGGAGTGAATGGGAGGACTGAGTGACTGTTGCTCTAAGAGGATGCAATTAACTTTCATTTCTATTGCACTTCAGCTGTCATATATCACCGTCTTGTAATTTCTGAGAGACATTATATTCTATTTCACCTGTACTTGACATGGATTAACTGTTGTGGCCCAAAATTATCGAACTTGAAAGCATGCCTACCTTCCTATGTTGAAATTACTGTAATTGAACTATAACTGTGAAGCTTGTCACTACTTTCAATCCTTTATTTAGTCTTGTTACTTACTAAGTTGGTTGCTACACCCTGCAGTTCGAGTGCAGATCTAGGTATTTCCGGACACGGTGGGTGTTGATTCCTTTGCACAGTTGATCGTGTGGAGACTTCAAGGTAGCTGCCTGGCATTTCGTAGACCTTGTCTCTCCTTCCCTATCTTCTGCTTTATGTATTTAGTTTCAAACTATTATAGACAACACTCCTAGAATTGTGATGTTTAGACGCTCATGTACTCAGTGACACCTCGATGTTGGGAATTTCTGTATTGGTTTTGACTTTCTATCCATTTTGAGAGTTTTGATGATTTAAACCTGTGTTATTCTTATTTTTCATTTAAAAAATATGGAAGTATTTTGAAGTGTCGGCTTGCCTAGTACCACATTAGGCGCCATCACGACAGGCTAAGTTTTGGGTCGTGGCGCTAACTTTGATGGCTCATTGTGATTGTATCCAGCTTTTGCTAATAGCCTATAAGCATTAGGATCAAAATCTTTATCTGTTATCTTTACAGAGAGCACCACATTCTGCAAACGGTTTTGGGCCACAAACCCTGCAAGTGGCTTTAAGGAAAACTTTACTGCCTCAATTCAATTTACCGGAAAAGTTAACTCCTTTTGCTTGTTAGTTTGGAGATTAGATGATTCACCTTCATCTTTCTTCCTTTTAGGGACATATTGAAGCGCAGAAGTTACTTTCTTGCCATAAGACGCAATATCTCCTCTATAAGATTTATTCGAGTTAGGTTGTACCTCCTCAGTAACAGCTTTGGCTTTACCAGCAGTCACCTCAGCTCTTTTAGTTGTGCGCTCGTCATTCTTGCTTTTCATGACATCATCAGTTTTTAGCTCCTTCACAATGCGGTTCTTCAAGTAGAACTTTTCATCAGCGAAGTGTGACTCAGCCTCGGTGAATGGCTCATCATCAGCAACTATCTTCTTCTCGACTTCACCCTCGTAGTATTTCAAACATTAATGGTAGGTAGATGGCACCACATTATTCTCATGTATCCAAGGCCTTTCAAGCAAGACGTTGTATGAAGTCTTTGCATCAATCACATGCAGCCATGCACTTGATTTCATATCTTCAATGGTGATTCCCAACTTGATCGCACCTATGGCTCTTTTCCCCCCTTGGTTGAATCCTTGGATCATCACATGACTTTCTGAGAGTTCGTTCATTGGAATACCAAGTTCTTTCACAGTGCGAATTGGCAAGATGTTCACTGAGTATCCTCCATCAGCCAAAATTCAATTTACCCTTTCATCGCGCATATAGCCAACCAGGTACAATGGGTGCTTATGAGGAGTGTCACCTAGTAGAAGATCGTCATTTGTGGACGTAACTTTTTCCTCGCAAGCGTTAACTTCTTGACGAATAGACTCGACAATCTTTTTTGAAGATGGTGCCAACAGTAGGTCATCACTCTTTTCTTCCCCTTTATCAACATTGCAACAAGAGGCCTCAATACCATCACGGAAAATCTTTATGCGGAACCAACATGCCAAGAAATCCTCCAAGGTCGCTAGATGTCGTGGATTTGAGGGTGGTGCACCTCCACTTTTGCTTTGTTCAAACGCCTAATTGGATTTTGTTTCCTTGGTCTTTTTACCATCATTTTCCTTTTTGTTTGTTCTTTTGATTCTTTTTGTGGGCTTCTTTTGTGGCGCTGACGAGTCACCAACGTCCAACCTTCATCATCATCAGGTTGATCGCCTTTAACTTTGTTGTTCTCCAGTAATTCTTCATCTTTACTTTCTTTAAAACTACATAATTCATCTTGACTGAATGAGCCAAAAGTGATAGAGACTTGGTTTGTGCTTGCTTTCTCATCTTCAACCACGATCTTCTTTTCACGAGCCAAGTCCATAACTTTGTCCTTGACGACAAAGCACTTCTCTAGAGGGTGGCTCACAAGTCGATGATATTTGCAGTAATTTGGGTCATTCGTTTCCCAGCTTCCTTTGGCCACTTCAAAAATTATTGGCGCATCAGAATCCAGAAATGGGTATTCCTTCTCTTGCGCTTCTTTTAGAGTCAACTTTCCACTTGGCTTTTCTTGAAAAGAAGTGGTTTTCATACTCTGCTTCTTGCTCACCTTCGTTGTGAGCTTCACAGGTGATATGTTGACATTCATAGTTTCTTTGTTTTCATACTTGGGTACAAACTTGCTCCATTTCCTAACTTCTTGCTTATCGTTCCCTGTGCGAGGCTTATAGATAGGCAGCCTTTTATTTCTAGTGGAGGCCATGCTCAACTCTATGTCATGGGCACGAGTCGCAAGTTCTTCAAATGTGCTAGGATTGATACTTGCAAGATGTAGCGCAATCCCCAATGCATGCCTTGGTTGCACATCTCTATGCCAAAAGCTTCACTAAGCCTGTCTTTGCAATTGAGGCTTGCTTTCCTCTAACTGTTGATAAAGTCGATAACTGGTTCACCCTTCCATTGACGAGTATTTGTAAGTTCCACCATGTTCACAGTGCGCCTTGTGCTATAAAAGCGATTGAGGAATTCTTGCTTTAGTTGATCCCAGCTATCAACACATCCCACCTCGAGGTCTGTATACCAATCAAAAGCATTTCCTTCTAGCGAGGGGACAAACTGCTTGACGAGGTAATCTCCATAAGTCTCAGTGTTGTAAGTGCGCTACATATTGCTTTGGATTGCCTTTACCATCAAACTGTTGGAACTTTGGAGGTTGATAGCTAGCAGGCATCTTCAACATGTTGATCCTTGCAGTGTATGCTTTGCGTATGTAAGGGAGGACTTGGAAGTAACTTCATACTTATTTTTGATAGTCCCTTCAATGAACTCCTTTAGTTGATCGATTGGAATCATCCCTTCAGATGAGACAGGGATAGCCTTGGCGTATGCTACTTGTCTTGGGGGAGAATTACCCTCTGGAACTTTTGGGATCTTGCCAGGTGCATGGGTGGATTCTTCTTCCATCAAGATTCCTACCCTAGTTGTTAGCTTGTCAATTCTAGCATCTTGATTTTGCATGCACTTGGTCAAGCTAGCAATTGCTTCTGTCAAGTTTGCTAGTTGCTCCTCTACGGATGAAGCGTTCGTCACCATTGCTTGCATAATTGTTGTGGATGATGGAGAGTAGCATGGATTGTCACATAGATTGATCCTCGACTGGCTCACGCTATGCGGTGTAAGTGGGGAGGATCCATCACTTGAAGCATCATCATCTTCCTTCACAGCAGAGTTCTTGGATCCGGATAGGTCAAGCAGAGCAAGAGTTTTCTTGATCTTTTAAGCAACATCGCTTCCTCCTTCAGGTGCTTTTGTGGAAGATCTTGCTCCTTTTGAGGATGAAAATCCGAAAATAGGGGTTGATACGGACGGCATGGGGTGCTTGTTGTCCTAACGAGCTTGCTTTGCTCCTTGTAACTGGTCCAAAGCTTCCAAAGATAACATCGAGGATGCTTTCCACATTAGCGTACAACCTGGAATTAGCAGCCTTGGTGGAAGTTGATCTGGAGTTGATTTTCTTTGAAGCCATTTCGATATTCTTGAACTTATATGATTGAAAAGTTGAGATGAGAGGTAGAGATTGTCCCACTGCGCGTGCCAGAATTTGTAGACAATAAATTACGTCGAGAATATTAAACCAAGACCAAAAAAATATTACAACAATTGTAGTATTTAATTTCAAATAATATAAGTGTACAATCTCTATGAATCCTCCGATTCTTCTTTCCAATAGTAAATAAATTCAAAGGCTTTCGAGCTTGATCTTGAATCTATATTTGTTGTCACGAATGATGATCTTGAATTCAACTAGCACGAACTTTGATTTGAACATCGTACTCCTTGAATGTTGATTTGTTCTTCGTTCTTGAGCTTGAACTTGATTTCTTGAACTTGGAACTTGAACTTGATTGTTTGAAGCTTGAAACTGGTAGAGAAATTTGCGGTGTTTGATCCACGAGCTCTTTCTTGCTTCTTGTTATAACTTCTAGTGTCTTTCTGGATTATGAAGACTCCTAATTATAGTTGTGGGAGGGAAGAGTTATGATAAGAACCAACACTTTTTGACCAATCAAACTGAAGTGTGAAAAGGCCGCATTTGATTGGTCAGAACATGTCACTTGCACATGTGGCACAATTTTATTGGCCATTTAATTTGACTTGGCATGCCTTGTTATTTTAACACATGGCATGATCCTGTTGGCTCTTCTGTGTGACTTGGAGTGCAACGTCATTTCACGTGTGGCACCAAACTGGACCTCTAGGAAGATGACATCTCGGGCCTAATGAAGTGGGCTCATCACTTGTAGCTCAATTAAATGGGCTAACCCAATGAATTTAGGCTTATTTATTTAATTCATATACACTGGACTTATATAGCTAATCCAATTATATTAGCCTAATAAATTTATTTGAACTAATATATCTTGGATGTAAAATAAAGTCCAAATTATTTTATAGATTTAATTCCAATAAAGTTTATTTGCCTACAAATATCAATATGTGTATTAACATCTGAATATTAAATGATTAAGACTGTTTGTTTTTTTAACATCTACACATATAAAATTTATCTTTATATAAAAATTAATAAACATAAAATTCAAATATATATATATATATATATATATATATATATATATATATATATATATATATTGATGGTGGTGATGGTTAATGGAGGTGCCTGTGAGTGCCGACTTAAGGCGGTGGTGGTCCTTTCAAACACACGCACCACCACCACCACCCTCTAGCTCACAATCACCTTCTCATACCTCCGACATTTGTTCTCACCACACAATTATTATCATTAATCTCCACCATCAACCATCTTTATAAAGCTGCCTAGGTGGATGTTGGGTGGTGTTGTATTAAGCAAAAAGGCACAATAGAGGGGGACTAGACCAGAACCTCCTTTAACAACACATGGGTGATTCAATCACCCCAAAAAATAAAAGGAACCTCCTTAACCGTTGTAGGAGCGAGTTCCTTCAAGTCAAAGAATTATGTACATCAACTAACAAAGAAGTTAGTTTTTTCATATCTTATTCTAAAACTAGGAATTTGACCTTTGTTTAGATGATATGCTCCCCTAGCTTGTCTTGGAAGTTGCCGGTGATCGTAAATAATCATAATCTCATTTTGCATAGCAACTTGTTTGGCCAAACAGTACGCGATTTGATTTGCCTCTCTGAAGCAATGTATAACATCTACATTGGCTTGTTCTATAATCCTTGTGATCCTGTCCATAACATGTTTAAGCTTGAGGTTCTTGAAGTCTCTATTCTTCAGCATTTCAACAATTATCCTTGTTGACATTTCGAAAAATTAGTGTAGCCTTGTCGGCTACACCATTTTCCTCCAAACTCGGATGCTAAAGCCTCTGCCATATTATTGCTGCTACAAATAATAGGGATTGAGAAAGCCATAATCATATCACCATTCCAATCCCTAGTAATGCCGCCAATACCAGCTCTATTAGATCTCATGAAGAAGCTGCCATCAGTATTAATCGTAACTGTGCCTTCTTGTGGATAGTTCCATCTGACTTGAATACACTTTATCCTGGTCCTTAGTCTTTTCGCTATAGCGCAAATGTTAGGTCAGTGAGATACATTATCAATACCCGAGGCCATCTTAGATATGGCTATTCTTATGTTCCAAATTCCCTAGTATTTTATCTTGGATAGCTGAAGTTTTCTCTGTGTGCCATAAGTGCATGCGCACTTTTGCTTCCATAATGTCCAGCATATAAATATGGGGGCAACCTGTAAAATCAGCTTTTGAAAGTTGTTGCAAGGTTTCATATTCCACCACTTCTTAAAGACTCCAATTACTGATGCATTGTTGTGCTTTATTCCAAGTGGACTACCAATCGCATTCCATATGAATTTAGCTGCATCACTTCCCATAAAGACATATTGTATAGTTTCACTCTGTGGATGCCTGCAACAAGAACATCTTGAAATAATTTTAGTGCCAAATCTGTCCACAGTGTCATCAAAAGGTAATCTTTTTTATAAATGCCACCAGTTTAGGAAAGGGATTTTAAGGAAATTTTGGCATGCCAAACCATACTTAAGAAATTATTTTTTTGATTATGAATTCTAATGACTTGCCAGACCGACATATTAGTAAATTGGCCATCTTCTGTGATATTCCATACCGGATAGTCATTGTCTCTTTGATTTTCAATAACAATGTTGGAGGTGTAATTGATCAAGTGGCTAGGTAGAGCATGATGAAGCTTTTCCATATTCCAAGTCGCATTCTCAATGAACTTGCTAACAGTGAGCTTAGAAGACTTGTCAGGACCTGGACAAAGTTTGGCTAAAGCATCTTTTTCCCGTCCAATTGTCCCACCAAAAATTAAAATTCTCTGCTTGAATTTTCCAGATAATATTTGGCTCTGCTTTTATTTTAATTTTTGTAACTCTTCTCCAGGAATGAGAGTCTGCAGAAGTAACAACTTTTGCGATGGGGTGAAATCTTTACAATATTTTGCTTTAAGAAAGGAGGCCTATAGGAATGGTTGACTTCTAAATCTCCACCATCTTTTCAAGATGAGGATTTCGTAATGTCGTCAATTCTTCTTATCCCCATCCCACCTTCCTCTTTAGGCCTGCATATTTTGTTCCAAGAAGTCTAATGATACTTATCCTACCCTTCAGAGGAACCACAAAGGAAATTAGCAAAATATTTTTCTGTAAGTCTTTAGGTGCCTTTGGGAGGTTCATAGCAGATAAGGTGTAGATAAGCATAGATTAGATCACATTGTTGATTAGAGTCATTTTGTCTCCATAGGAAAGCATCTTACCCTGTCAATCACTCAATATTTTAACAATTTTGGCAATCACTCCATCAAAGTAGCAAATTATTTTTCTCCTATGAAATATAGGACAACCGAGATAACTAAAGGGGAAGTCCTTATTCATAGAGCCTGATGTTTTTCTCATCCTGTTGAATCTAGTAGCAGCAGTGTTAGGAACTGTGATGAAGAAATTTTTATCATTATTCTCTTTCTGGACGTAAGCTTTTTCATATCTTCTCAACTGTTTCATAATAAGCTTAATGGATTTGTTGTTTCCCCCTATGAAAATTAAAATATCATCTGCATATGCAAGACGATTAATAATAGTACCAAGGGTGTTCATACTAAAGGGGATGAATTTGTCATTATCATGAAGCTTTTTAAGAAGTTTGGAGAGTACTTTCGCCCCCATAATAAAGAGAGAAGGAGACAAACGATCTCCTTGTTTGAGGCCCTAACTCGATGTGAAAAAATCCGTCCTAGAACCATTGATAATTATAGAATACCATACATTTGAGACCAGCCTTCATATAAGATCAATCAAGTTTTCAGAAAATCCAAACTTCCTCATTATGGTCATAAGAAATTTCCAGGATATTCTATCATAGGCCTTTGCCATATCAAGCTTAATAATCATATTCCCTCCCCTGTTTCTATGCTTTATGCCTTGGGTAAGTTCGTGAGCCAATAAAACATTCTCAGTTATCATTCTCCCTTTGATGAAACCACTTTGATTTTCAGAGATAAGCTTACTAAAGAGAGGATTAAGCCTAAGAGAGTATCTTGGAGATGATATTGGAAGAGAAATTACTCGGATTAATTGGTCTGAGATCAGAGAAGATGGATGGAGAATTAACTTTAGGAATAAGTACAAGACAAGTATGAGAGTAGAACTTAATAAGTCTCCTTCCACTAAAAAAAGTCTTGAACAAAGTTCTTAATGTTATTCTTAATAATATCCCAATATTTGTGAGAAAAAGAACCATTATAGCCATCCGGGCCAGCTGAGTTGTTAGCACTCATGCTAAAAATTACCTCCCTTATCTCATTAAGGTCAGGAATTGCCATGAGCCTATCATTTTCTTCATTTTTGATACAACAAGGGATGTTTTTCAAAATTACATGGTCTCTGAACTGATACTTGAGGTTGAATAAATATTCGTAGTGATGAATAGCTGCTTTAGCAATTTTTTCATCCCATTGCACCTATCTGTCTCTGTGATTCTTAATTCTATGTAACTGAAGTCTTCTCCTTTTGTCCCTGATCAAACTATGGAAGTATTTGGTATTGCTATCTCCTTCTTCAAATCAATTTATTCTAGGCTTTCTTCTTTAATAGAGTCTCCTGCATTCCAATCCACTTGATATATTCGGCCTGACCTCTATTCAGCTCTTCCCTAGATTGTTCATCATTGCGAGCAAGGTCTAAGCCCTCTAGAGTTTGCATTATGTCTTTCCAATGGCTCACCTGCTTAAATACATTTCCAACAACCTCCCTGCACCATTGAGTTAGTTTCCTGCTAAGAATTTTTATTTTTTGTTGAAGAATCCACATAGAGTTCCCAGAGAATTGGGTATTCCATGCCTCTTCAACTAATTGCATAAATGTAGGTTTGTCAGTCCAAAAATCTAGAAACCTGAAGTATTTAATACCAACATGTTGATCTTTCTGGCAAGTGATAAGAAAAGGTCTGTGATCAGAGGCTGTCCTCACAAGATGCCTGACTACATTTTTCTGGAATAGTTGATTCCATTAATCATTTATAAAAACCTTGTCAAGTCTTTTTCAAATTCTCTTCCTAGGCTTTCAGTTGTTGCACCATATGAATCTGGGACCCATAAAGCCTAAATCTGTCACCTTACACTTATCCATGCAGTTATTGAAGTCAAAACTCCTCTCCATTCTATGAGGGTACCCTCTCTCTTCTCATCAGGATCCAAAATGATATTGAAATCACCTCCAATGTACCATGGACTATTGACCATTGACTACTAGTAATATACATCTCATTATTGGCAGTCTCATAAAGCATCTTAATAGTTATCTACTGATCGTTATTGTCAAATATAGAAGTCTGATAACTTTCAGTCTAAAAGAACCAAATTTTACTATTGATATTGGATATACAGTGTTGATATCCCAAGAATTTCATGTATCCATCAATTTTGTTCATGCTAACAAAAGGTTCTAGTATGACAACTAGTTCCACTTTGTTGATAGTAATAAGTTGCTTGAGTCTATGAATCGCCTTTTTTTATTTCACCCCCTAATATTCCAAAATATTGCTCTAATTATGGAATAGAAGCGTGGAACTAACTTGACTTCCCTCCCTAGGAGGAGGGGATGTTTTTTTCTTTGTTCTTCTTTCTAATTTTTTATTCCTGCTTATTCCCTTATTAATGAGGGAAAAACCATCATTCTCACTTATTTCCTCCAATCCTTTGAGTAGTGAATTATCTGGAACCCATGTAGGCAGTCACAATCTTTCCATCGGGAGAGGTCATTTCAATTTTTTGCTCAAGTATATTCCTGTTCTTTTCCTTTTTGTTTTGGTCTTGAGAAGTTCCACCTTCCAGGTGAACTAAAAGATTCAGCGCTGGAAGTGCTTTTATTTCGAAAGGGATACTGTATGAGTCCTCCTCTTGCTCATCGTAAAATTACTTATCAACGATCACACTTGTGGATTTGTATTCTTCATGGTGCTTCACATTCTCTTGCACATTGCTAGATTCTTGAACCATTTCCATGTTTTTGACTTGATCCCGTCCTTGTTCATTGGTGTAACTGTCTAGTCCGTTAGTGCTTGCTTCATTTTGATTAACATCCTTAATTTGGTTAAGTTCTTCCACATGTTTCTCAATCTCTTGATCATTCTGATTATTTTGAATTGATGTCTCTTCTTGGTTTTCTTCTCAATCTCTTGGATTTTTTTGTAGGCATCTTTTTGTTATTGCCCTTCTTCTTCTTCTTCTTCTTCTTCTTCTTCTTCTTCTTCTTCTTCTTCTTCTTCATCATCTTAGATTGTTGTTCCTCGTCATTGTTTACAACTTTATTGTCCTCCTTTGTAGTAATATCAGCTTTCTCAGTTATCCTTTCCTCTTATGTATGGTATTTTTCTTTGTTGGTCCTTGCATACTGCATTTTCCTTTGTCTGGTTGATTTTCTTGTTTGTCGTAACAACTTCCTCCTTTGTTTCATTAGCTTTTTTCCTTTCCAACACCCGATAATTTATCACAAGATGACCCAATTTCTTGCAAAATTTGCAATATTTTGGTATACCCTCGTATTCAAGTTTTTGAACAAAATCTTTTAAAGGTGAGTCTTCTTTCTCTGATCTCACATAAACAGTTTCTGGCAGGGATTTTAATGATCAATTTCTACTCTTACTTTTTCCATACTAGGCCTTGTTCTGCCTCTAGTGGCCATATCCATTTCTAAAGGTGTCCCAATATTACTCACAACCTGTTTTACATAGTGCAATGTGTGCATATGAAATGGTAAACCAGGTAAAGGACCCATACTAGAGCGATTGGCAGATCTTCTTCCGGTTTGAAGTCCGGTGACCACTTCTGCAACCACATTTGTTGACCATCAATGGAAATTACTCTTATGTACCAGACATTGTTGAAGTCTTCCTCATTAGTAAAATCAAGAAAGACATTGAAGTTGTCATAGACTCCAATCTCGGCCGACCCCTTTACTGGAATTAGTTCTTTAAAACTCGACTGGATCCGTTAGATTTAGGGCCTAGGTTTTAAGAATCTGACAACGATTGTAAGACGACATTCAGCTACCATAATCCCATAGTGGTCTGAAGCTTTAAAAATCACGGCTGGCATTCCATTATGTGTAGTTTGTCTAGCTATTACTGAATCTCGTTCATGGTGACCTTGCATCATAGATGAACCCGGTGCTACTATCACAGTTCTTGCATAAGATGATTTTCCTATGATTCCTACTGTGAACTGGTTCGCTAAGATTGATGGAGCATTTTGCCCTTCCAGACGGGCCAGTAAGGCACCGTCCGGCGGGCCCATCGAAGAGAGCATGAGTTTAGACGCCAAACTAGGTATCCATTGGTATTTTAGAGATACTTTTTTACCATCAACTATCTTCTTGCCAAAATCTTAGGAATACTGATTATATGAATTTTCACTTTGTTAGTGAAAATTTAATTTTTCATCTTGTAATTCCCAACTTATTTTTCCTTCTCCTCCCTCTATGTTATAAAAAGGACCTAAGATGACAAAATTAGTAGTGTACTTATAATTTAGTGATTAACAATTTATTCTAGTTAGTTATTCCCACTTCTCCATTATACGCTCTCGTGGAGCAGCTTAGGGGTGTCAATGGATATTTAAAAACTGACCGAACCGTACTGTACCGAACTAATTTTAGGTTTCTTTTAATAAAATCATAAGTTTTTATATAAAACTATAATCGTACCGATAATTAGAGTAGGCTTTTTATTTTATGAAAATAAACCGAAAAAATATCGAACCATACCCAATAAATTTACAATGTGAAAAATATATTTATATATTAAGTTTAAAACAAAGCATTAATTTTTTTCTTCGGCCTTGGAATTAAGAAACAATTACAAGTCAACAAGTAATTAAACTCAAAATCCTAATTCCCAAACCTAATATGCTATTTCTATTGAAACTAAATTATTTCCAGCATATTCACTAGCAAGACACAAGGTATTGTAGCGATTATGAGTAGCAAACTACAATGTATTAAATATGTTTACCTTCGTATGATTTTGATTTATCTTTTTGAATGTTTATCTTCTATAGACTTTATTCTTGAATTCCAACTTGGTTAATATCTTTTCACTCGTGTGATTTATATTTTCTTTGAATTTGCTTACTTCTTTTACGCTGTTGTAGAATAGTTGATGGATCTATACTCTAGCCATCTTTCATATTTTCTTAATTCATCACCTTTTAAACTGTAAAAATATTTAGAGAATTTTGCTAAGTCTTATAAAAGTATGTATGTTATTGTATTCTACTTCTACTAGTGACTTTTACATGATATTTAAAAAATTACCGAAAATTAACCGACCGTACCGATACCGATACCGAAGAGAAACCGACATGATTGGAACGGTTTCGAAAAGTCTAATTCTGGTTATACATCATAGAATAACCGACAAATTGGTATGATATAAATTTTATAAAATAACCGGTCGAATCGAACCATTAAGACCCTCGATCAGCCCAACTTCAAAAAGAAATCTACAAATTTAAAGAAGAATTGAATAAAGTATTGCAAAACATGCGACAAGCAGTAAAGTGGAAGCTGCTTTGATTCTGTGTGAAATTTTAAATACAAAGTCAAAGTATGCACTCCAATTAAATATTTAATTGGACTGACGCACGACAAAGGTCTCTCAGTGGGCAGTAGCAAATGGAGTTAGAGAAAGTATTTCCACTATGAAATTTAAAATGGTAAAGTTAATTTAGGAACATCAAAAGTGGTACTTAAAATCGGGAAAAGAAGCGTAGAGAAAGTACGTGGTAGGAATTGGGAGAAAAAAAACGTGGAATTAGCTTAATTATTAACGCGGGTATCTTGAACACGATATTATCTTAGTTAAAAAAAAAAATAAGTATGATATATTTGAGAAAAAGAAAAGGAAAAACAGAGAAAAAGAAGATCAGTTATCTATGATAGGAGTTATTGTACGCAGGTTCATTCATCAATGAAGTCATATGATTCAATATTTGATGATGGTAGCTATTTTATTATTCTTTCTGTTGTAACAAACGGATTTGGGATAAAGAATATAAACTTTGACACCAGTCCCTACATATAACTTGAATTAAATTTCTCGGACTTAAGTTATATATATTGAGAACTTGTACACTATGAGTGTAATCTAGAGGTTAAATTCTACCTATTGTTCTGGTCAATTTTTTGTGATAATGCTGAGAAACCTATACACGATTAGTGCACAAGATTTAAAAAGAGTTCATGTTTTAGGTATTGACGTTGTAAAAACAATTTGCACAAGGTTATTAATGATATAGTTATAAGTAAATATCTTAATAAACATTAATCCATAATATATATAATAAAAATGGCAAGTAATCAAGTTGAAGTTTAGCGGTGCTGTAAATTTTTTTTATAAATCCGTTTAGAAGATTAAAATAAAGATGACAGTACTTCCTTTTCCTGATCATCAGGTGCTGCAGCTATATAACTTTCTCCAGGTAATTCATTTGTTTGTATGCAAAAGTTTCTCTCTCTCCGCTAAGTATCAGCTAGATCTCCTCCCTTCCGCCTCTCTTAATTTCTCCTTAATTTTTACTTCTGAAAATTTAATTCGGAACCTTATATAGCATAAATTTAGAGAAAGAAGTAGCCTAAAGCTTGTTTCTGATCCTTCTTTATCACAACAACATAATTAAGAGCGTAGTAGAAAATTAACATTAACTGATCAATGGAGGAAATATACGAATTCGGTTCTAGCAGTAGTGCTGGTTATTCCGTCAACGACCATTTGCTGCCGCCATATTTTGGATCGCCGGCGTTTTGCGATGGGCTGGTGCCGAGGGGATTTGGATCCGGAAATACGTCGTGGGCAAGTTCGGAAGTTTCAGCTGCTAATTCAGTAGTTGATAAAAGCGGGACTACTTCTTCTAATTTACAAGAACATCATCATGAGATGAATATTAGAGCAAAGATCTCTTCTCATCCTTTGTATCCCAAGCTTCTTCGTACTTGCATCGACTGCCACAAGGTAAAAGTTTTCAGCTTTCAAACTGTTAAGGTTTAATTAACAGTACGTTTTACTTTACCCGTGCAATCGTCTCACTACAGCTGATCCACAGAACCCCCAACCCTCCCCGTTTATAAAGAGAAAAGAAAAAGGAGAGGGAAAAGAAGTGTCGTTTACTGTGTCTGTCTGTCTCGGTAGTATTTTAAACTAAATATATATATAATTAAGGAGGTAAGATAACAGGAAACAATCGCAGGCACGGTTAAATTCTTCAAGTAGGCCTGGAGAAACAATGAAGAAAAAGCTGCTTTGATTCTAATTAGGGTTTTTGAATTGCTAGTATATGATTTATATGCACCTTCTAGTCTTGGGTTAACCTAGAAGACCTTAGTGATCGATAAGATATATTTTCCCCCCTTCTTTGAAAAATTTAATTAATGATAATCTTTTGGTCTAATGTTTGCAGGTAGGAGCGCCATCTGAGATTGTTAATATGTTGGACAATATTAATCTTGTCCAAGAAGAAGATCTTTCTAGCTCTCCCTTAAATCGACTGAGCGGCGATTCTGAGCTGGATGATTTCATGGTCTCTCTCTTTTCTTCATCTCAATACTATGATCAGTACTATATATGTATCATGCTTTCATTCCTCCCTTTTTTTGGTTTGCATTTATATTTCAGTCGTAACTTGTTTAATTAGGTCTGAGACATAGTTATTGCTGTTAAGATTTTCTGTATGGGTTGGAGGTTGGGATATGGGATCACTATGTAGATGTGTTTAATTTCTTGCTGAATGGTGCAGGGAACTTACTGTGATGTGTTAGCTAAGTTCAAATCGGATCTTGCAAAGCCATTCAATGAAGCAACTACTTTTCTTAACAATATTGAAACTCAACTTACCAATCTCTGCACTGCTCCGGCCACTACAAGCAATAATATCTCAAGTATGTCTCTCTTTGATTATATATGCGTGTGTCTTGCATCAGTTTGTTAGTTTTAGTTCATGGGCATTTTAGCAAAAGAGCTCGTGTTTTAGCAGGATTTACTACATGAAATGAATGCCTTTTAATTTCCTTATACTCATGTACATGTGAGACATCTTCCTTATTAATCGTCTTGCAAATTAACCTAATTAATCTTTCCATTTCTATCATTAGTCATTGCACAATTTTTGGGTGACTTGTGCTCATCCTCCCAAAGTAAGGGGTTTAGAGACCAATTAATTTAGCCAAGAAATGCTACCAAATATAGATCTCAATCTCTAAATCTTACTACTCCGTATTTAGCAAGACTTCGACATTAAGCTAAAGCAGAAAAGGACTAGGTAAACGCTACATTGATGATGAGGGCTCTTTAAATTGATGCCATTTTAATTTCTTAATAGAAATTGTTCTGGTTAGGGTGTGGCATCAAAGGTTGATTGTTTAATTGATGTGTTTTACTTTCTTTTTTAGTTGTCTAGAAAATATATTTTTTCTGTATTTATTAAGTTTCTAATTTCAACATTTCTCTTTTTATCATTAATGACAGAGAAATGAGAAACGACGAGACAAAATTTAAAGGATTTTTTTTATATTGTGATACACACATTTAGCTTAAATCACATGATTCAACAATTTTCCTTATATTCTTAAATTTCTTTGCTGGGTCAAATTAAGAGACATATAAAATAAGATGAAAAACATAGTACTGTATTTTTCTTGTTTATGGCTCAAATGCTTCTCGTTACTACTTTTGTTCTCGGGCTTTCTTGTTGTTTCTAGGAGTAATGGTGAAAAGTAAAAAAGAAGAAGTGTAAAAGAAATAAAAAGTGAAATGCAGAACGTCTTCTTTTAGATAGAAAGAACAAACATTCTGAATACTGTACAAAATTCATGACCTTGAATGAGATAACATGTCCAGATTTAAGAGTGCTTCCACAGTTGCAGGGTGTACGAAAGGCCTAGCTAGCTAGGCTAGCTTTTCTTAGTTCTATCCACACCTTCCTATTTTCTTGAATTTATGTGCATAAATGGGGTAAATAAAACAACTACTATCTCACGGGCTCTGAGTGACTTGACAATTCCTAGTGCTTTCATGTCTGAAGAAAGAAAGAAATGTACCACGCGTTATTCAGTAGATTCGTCCGAGTTTCTTCCCTTCCCAAGTCCCAATTCCTCTAAATGTTCAATAAAGATTGAGTTCTAAGTTTTATACACGGATATTGAAAAATACTAGCTAGTAGTAGTATATACTTTTTCAATCAAATGGTTTATTAGATAATTACATGTAAATTTATTGATAAGTATTAGTTGGGTAATATGATAAAAATGATAATCACTAACTTACATGTTATCACACTTCTTTTTATTACATAAGAAGTGGTACGTATGGGTTTGAACTTTGAACCCTCCACTTCAAATGTGAAAGACAGAGAGTTCATCTTCATCCTCAACCCCGCATGTCAAATTCACTAATAGAGTATAAAAAATTACAATGTCAGTATATAATATAACTTAATTATATCCGTAAAAGATTTAATTCCTCTCAGACGGCCCTAGAAAGAAAGTCACATTCACTTTGTCAAGAGAAAAGTGACGTTGGTTGGAACTTGGAAGGAGTTGTGCAAAGCTTCTAATGCTCATAAAATTAAATAAATCCTAAACTAAATATAGCCTTTTTCTTAACCCTCATCTTAAGTAGTCAGAAGCAGAGGGAATCTTGTTAATTATAGTGAGCATGTGATACTGTGGCACAAACAAGTACAAGAAAAAGTTAAGTTTCCAATACATCGTCATGGCTTTGCATGATCTTGTCGTCCTTAGACATCCAATAAGTTTCAAGCTTCGATTCATGATTGTCTGTTGATCTTTACTTTAAGGCTTTATAACTGATATATCTAGCAAAGTTTGTGGCCATATGCATAAATATATTCAGTTAGTACACAAAGAAGTGCTGTTCAATGTCTGATACTTTTAGTTTTTTATTTGCTTTTGTTGTTTTGGTTAATTAGGTGGATGGTTTTACAAATTGTATGGTCTTTTGATTAATTTAAGTTATCATCCAGTCTAGAAAAGCTGCTATTTCATGTATTGCTGAAGATAAACAGTTGAAAGATTATGACACTCTATTTTTATAATACTAACTGCTTAGTGTAAAGCTCATATGATGAAACCTCTCTAGTTTCCCAAAAAAAAAAAGGAGATTGCATTCCTTGCATGGAGGCTATTTTCTTCTTTTCCGAATTAGTACTATTTAGAGTTTCTTGGCCTCGCTAAGTCAACTGTTTTATATCTAAGTAAGGGTAAGAATCAGACTGTCTACATAATTTTCTTACTTATCAAACAATTATATACGCTCAAAGGGTCGCGAGAGAGCAGAGCGTACCGCCCTGCCATAGTCACGAGTCTGTTTATAGTCGCGACTGTTGTCATAGTCAACAAGATTGAAACTTCCAAAAAAAACTTCGAATTGAGAGGATTGCTTGATATTAAATGGATTGCTTTTTGTTTCCCTGCTAGGCTTGCTCTTTTAATAAATTTATTTACATCGCATGTGTTTGAACTTTTTTTTTCCATGTCATATCTTTAATTTGTGTATTGCATGCATGGTCAATGTATAAATGGCTTGAAGTGATCATTTTTCTTAGGCAAATAGGACGCTCCAAACATGACAAGAAGTTGAGTACTCCATATGTCAAGTTAATGACTAATAAAAATTTAGATACCTGTAGAGGTTTAATATCACCACTTCAATTTCCATATGTTCTTTTTTTTTTTTTTTTGGGGGAGGGGGTATAGGTCCTCTCTTTTTCTACTTTCTTGGTAAATGAATTCATGGTGTCTTTCGTACAAGAACTTGATCTAACTTAATCTTAATTTCAGACAATAAGCGCGTTTGTTTTTAAAATCTGAATTTTAATCATTCATATCTTAATCATTAAGTGTATTTATTTATTTTTAATTCACAACTATTTAATGGGTTTGAATAGGTAATTAAAATCTATAACAAAGACTTAATTTCATTAAAAGGCTATCATCCATACTCATTATTAACTGCCGCAATTGTCTATCATTATCAACTACCACCACTACCACCACCACCATCCTCAATCATAGCCGCTAATACTACTACCACTGACCACCCCCACACCCATCATCCTCAATCACAACCACACACTCACCCACATCAACTACCACAACCAACCACCCCATCATCATCAACAACCATTGCTGGCTGCACCCACCATTATAAACAACCACAACCCAACCATAATCGCCATCGTTACCAATCACCACTAACTACTATTCAGAACCATCACTATCAACCAAAACGACCACCAACCACTGTCTCTAGTCGTCATTCACAAGCATCTCCATTAGCCATCATCACCACCAACTATCATATTTTAAGAAATATAAATATACATTATTGATAGAATATTAGATTTTTAAGAAATATAAATATACATTATTGATGAATATTAGATTAATTAGTATTTTATTTGAATTTTATGTTTACTAATTTTTAAATAAAGATAAATTTTATACATTCAGAAAACAAACAGTCTTAACCATTTAGTAATCAGATTTTAATACACATCTTAATATTCAGAAGTGTATTTAAATTTGAATATCTTAATCTTAATACACATCTTGATATATATTCAGATCAGACGTCTTAATCTTAAAGAAAAACAAATCCAGATGACTAAACGAAAAATATCTATATGACTTAAATAGTCTGCTATTTAGAACAGTGTTAAGCCAAAATAATTTCAGTGCTCATTAGTCATTACCTTGTTTGGTTCCTTTCTAGAAATACACATGAAATGATGACATAGATACTGAGCAACAAATGAAAACATCAAAGGCCAAAAAAGAAAAAGGTACGTACAGAGAGTGCGTAGAATGCGGGTTATGTTAGATTAGTGGCTGCAACCATGTAGTAGTACAATCTTTCTCTGATTCTCTGACTCTGAAACGACATAACGAACCTACGCCTTTGTCACGAGTTACCCTCGTGTTGTCCTTATATGATTTATATTCTCCTAATTATTACTCGTAAAGAGCGTCACAGCTTGATGGTTTGTGATGTATATTCTCCTTAGTACGCATATTTAACGTCACAATTTGATGTGTTTGTGCAGTTACAAAACACAAGGGCTCATACTATCAGGAAAATGTCCAAAATTGTCATCATATGTGATTTAACACGAAATTTAAGAAAAAAATAAAAAAAAATTAAATTTTTTGATGTGAAACAAATCATATATAATTATGTGATTATAAATTATCTTATAAAAATAAAAATAACTTGTTTTCAAGTATAGAAAATTTTTATATTTTTGGGGACAGACAAAAAAAAAATTGCATCACATAAAATTGGGACAAGTTGGGAGTATTTAAAACAATTAAGTCTCGTAATAAGTAGACGACTTTATGTGTCCAAATTCTTTGAGGAAAAAAAAAGGTTCAAATTTACCCCTTTTAACTTCTTCCTATGGTTTAGATTATCCTTAGGTTGGAGTTCTCTTAGAGATTAAGGGCAAAAACCATCTATGAGATAAGATTGGACCAAAATTGCTCAATGTCGAGTAGTACATAGGCAAATTTGATAATTTTTCTAATATCAATCATTATTTGTTTTTTACATTCCCAGTTTCAAAGCGATTAGAAAATCTAACTACCCTGTATCTGTTGCGTATTTTAATTTGTTTCGAAAGATGAAGGAGCGGCGGGGACGGAGGATACAAGCGGTGGTGGTGGAAATACTAATGATATGTGCAGATCTGAGAACGAAATTAAGGATAAGTTGATGCGAAAGTACAGTGGATATATAAGTAGTCTAAAGCAAGAATTTTGCAAGAAGAATAAGAAGGGAAAGCTCCCAAGTGAAGCAAGGCAAATCTTGCTTAACTGGTGGACCACTCACTACAAATGGCCTTATCCTACGGTAACCATTTTTCTTTTTCGTGAATAGAGATTATAGTAATTAAAAATAGGATAAATTATACTGAACATCTTATAATATGAAAATTAAATACTACACCTATATATATTATTAAAAACCCACTAACGGTATTATTCCTACTTTTTAAAATCAAACATTTGAACTCCATTAAACATCCCCTACATATAATGTGCTAATCATAGAAAAATTGCTGAAGCAAAGACCTATATATGTTGTTACGTAGAATAATTATTTTTGGTAGGATAATAATTTCATTCCACTAGATGTGTTTATATAATAATTACAAAAGGGAGATAACATAAAATATAAAGAACTCTACTCTAAGTACATAACATAAAATATAAAGACCTCTACTCTAAGGAGACATCTAGTCTATACGCCCCCTCAAGCTGGACGGTGGTAGGTAAGTCCAGGCTTGGACCGAAGAAGCAAAAACGGAGCACGAGAGAGCGGCTTCGTCAGAGCATCAGCCAACTGATCAGCTGCGAAAACATGAGTCACACGTAGAATACCACGCTGAACCTGTTCCCGAATAAAGTGAAAATCCAGGGAATATGCTTCATCCGAGAGTGAAAAACAGGATTAGAACACAAGTACGTAGCACCCACGTTATCACAGTATATAACAGGACAAGCAGGGAGAAACACCCGAAGCTCAGTCAACAGAGAACACAACCAGCGGAGCTCTGCAGCAGTGGAAGCAACAGATCGGTACTCGGCCTCGGTGGAAGAGCGAGCAACAGTGCGCTGCTTCCGAGAGGCCCAAGAGATGGGGGAGCCACCAAAATAGACCACATATGCACTCGTGGAGGTATAATCATCCTTGTTACCGGACCAGTCAAAATCAGAGAAGGCATACAAGGACGGGTGAGAAACACGACGAAGAAGTAAACCAAGGTCAATAGTACCACAAAGGTAACGGAGCAGGCGTTTCGCCGCGGCCCAATGAGCAATAGTCGGCTTATGCATGAACTGAGATAACTTGTTCACGGCATAAGCAATATCAAGACGAGTGAGGGCCAAATACTGCAGAGTACCCACAATAGTCCGATACTCAGTCGGGTTATCCAGGGCTGTGCCATCTAGGAGAGACAACGGCTGATCAGTGGCTAGCGGAGTAAGTCGGCTTGGAATCAGCCATATGAGTCCGATGCAGAAGATCAAGGATGTACTTCCGCTGAGATAGTAGGAGACCATCACGGTGCGGTAGAACCTCAACTCCAAGAAAATAGGACAGAGTACCAAGGTCCTTGATAGAGAAACGACATGCCAACTCAGCTAGAAAACGATCAACTGTACTTGGATCAGACCCATTAACCACTATATCATTAACATAAACCAGCACAAACACAGAGACACCAGCCCGGTCGAAGAGAAACAACGAGGTATCAGCCCTGGAATTCCGAAACCCCTGTGCCAACAAAAACTGTCTCAACTCTGAATACCAAGCCCTGGGAGCCTGCTTAAGGCCATAGATAGCCTTATGCAGCTTACACACATAGTGCGGATGATCAGTGTCAACAAATCCCTGAGGCTGAGCCATGTACACATCCTCATAAAGACGACCCTGTAGAAATGCATTGTTGACATCCAACTGCCTGAGAGACCAGCCTCGAGAGACTGCCAAGGTAAGAACCAAGCGAATGATGGCTGGCTTAACAACCGGACTAAAAGTCTCCTGATAGTCAATACCAGGGCGCTGATGAAAGCCCTTGGCAAC
>MCJB01021247.1:0-13951 GCA_002018475.1 Nicotiana obtusifolia
CATAAGAGTTGTTATTGATATTCTGTGACATTTGACATGGTCCATCTCCCCGCGGAGCTAACTTCCCTTTCCTATGGTTCGAAAATCTTTCCTTTCGGAAGTGCACCCAAACCCAGTCACCTTTCTTTAAGTCCAGCTTTTTCCTTCCTTTATTCTTCTTGACCGCTACCTTTTCCTAGGCATCCTCCAAAGTTTTCCTCACAGCATGCAATTCGAGCAATGCAACTGCCCGATTTTCTCCGTCAACACTAATAACTGCATCTCTCGGCAAATGAACAAGATCAAGTGATATCAAAGGATTAAAACCATAAACACATTCAAATGGAGTAATGCTAGTCATGCGATGAACAATTATATTATATGCAAACTCCATAATAGGTAATCGGCCAGCCCAAGTGCCGGACTTCCCTTTGGTCAAAGCTCGAAGAAGAGCTCCCAAGGTGTGATTAACAACCTCAGTTTGACCGTCAGTCTGTGGATGATGTAATGTAGAAAACAATAGTTTGGTGCCAAGAGCACCCCACAAACACTTCCAAAAGTGACCCAAAAACTAAGCATCCCTATCACTAACAATAGTTTGAGGCACACCATGCAACTTTAATACATTAGCAATGAACAAAGAAGCAACATGTTGTGCATCATCACATTTTTTACAAGGAATAAAATGAGCCATCTTAGAAAACCTATCAACAACCACATAAATGCTATCATGACCTCCCCTAGATCGCAGCAGCCCCACCACAAAATCCATCGAGATATCTACCCAAGGACTAGTAGGAACGGGTAAGGGAGTATACAAACCATGATTATTACACCTAGACATAGCTCTTTTACACTCAAAACACGCTCCACATGTTCTCTCGACATCTCGCCTCATCTTAGGCCAATGGAACAGTTCCCCTAATATAGATAAAGTCTTGACTACCCCAAAGTGTCCCATCAAGCCCCCACAATGCGCCTCACGCACCAACAACTCTCGCCACGAGGACTCGGGTATACAACTCTCCCCTTCTTAAAAAGGTACCCATCATGCCACTGATACGTCTCAATCTGCTGCCCACTAGTAATGGCATCATACACACTCTTAAGTTTAGGGTCATGCTCATACATAGACTTAATACTCTCAAAACCCATCAACCTAGATGCTAACGTGATAGGCAAAGCAAACTTCCTAGATAGTGCGTCAGCTACTACATTCTCCTTTCCCTTCTTGTAATGAATCACGTAAGGGAATCTCTCAATGAACTCTACCCACTTGGCATGTCGTTTATTTAGTTTCTCTTGACCCCTAAGATGTTTGAGGGACTCATGGTCACTAATAATTACGAATTCCTTAGGCCATAGGTAATGTTGCCAATGAGCTAAAGCTCTCACGAGGGCATACAACTCTTTGTCGTACGTAGAGTAATTTAAGGCAGCCCCCTTCAACTTCTCACTAAAATAGGCAATAGGCTTCCCATCTTGCATAAGAACACCTCCAATTCCCACCCCCGAGGCGTCACACTCAATTTCAAACGCCTTACTAAAATCAGGTAATTGTAACAACGGGGCAGAACTAAGCCTACGTTTCAACTCTTGGAAGGCACCCTCTTGCGGCTCCCCCCACACAAAAGGCGTGTCTTTTCTCACCAACTCTGTGAGCGGTGCTGCTATGGTGCTAAAGTCTTTAACAAAGCGTCTGTAGAAACTAGCTAGTCCATGGAAACTTCTAACATGTGAAACAGTAGTAGGAGTAGGCCAGTCTCTAATAGCTTCTACCTTAGATGCATCTACTTCCACACCATTGACACTTACAACAAATCCCAGAAATACAACTTTCTCTACACAAAAGGCACACTTCTAGTAATTAACATATAACTTTTCAACTCTTAATACTTCAAACACTTGCCTTAGGTGATCAACATGGTCATCTAAACTTCTACTATAAATCAATATATCATCAAAGTAGACAACCACAAACTTATTAAGAAACGATTTAAGCACATGATTCATTAATCGCATGAACGTACTAGGTGCGTTGGAGAGACCAAATGGCATCACCAACCATTCATAATGACCAAACTTGGTCTTGAATGCAGTTTTCCACTCATCACCCAATTTCATACGGATTTGGTGGTAACCGGACCTAAGATTAATCTTAGAAAACACACTTGAACTACATACCTCATCTAGCATGTCATCTAACCTAGGGATAGGATGACGATACTTTACCGTTATCTTGTTGACGGCTCGGCAATCAATACACATCCTCCAGGTGCCGTCTTTCTTTGGAACCAAGATCACGGGTACGGCGCACAGACTTAGACTCTCTCGAACTAGCCCCATACTCAATAGCTCATCCACTTGTCGTTGCAACTCCTTAGTATCCTGCGGATTTCTTCGATATGCGGGTTTGTTCGGAATTTGTGACCTCGAAACAAAGTCAATTTGGTGTTCTATCCCCTTCAACGGAGGTAGTCCACTCGGCATCTCCTCGGGAAACATGTCCCTGTATTCCTGCAAAACATCACTAACAACACTAGGCAAGGGGTGAACGTTTGTAGAAACTTCTTCATTAGAGCTCAAGTAAACAGTCTTATCA
The DNA here is from genome assembly GCA_002018475.1 of Nicotiana obtusifolia. Lineage (NCBI taxonomy): Eukaryota > Viridiplantae > Streptophyta > Magnoliopsida > Solanales > Solanaceae > Nicotiana > Nicotiana obtusifolia. The sequence goes on from MCJB01021247.1 coordinate 2,582, forward strand.
ACGCCCTTATCTTCTGCAACCTCCTCATCACTCCCTTTCTCACAAACAGTATCATAATGATCAGGTCTTAAGGTGGAACCATCAGTAAGTCCTTCCCTGGCATTCCCCTGAATACCCAAGGTTCTTTCAACATTCTCCAGTCGGATTCGAAGTGCCCTTACTTCAGCCTAAACCTCGGCCAAATTAATGTTGGTTACAACCTTGTTTCCTTTCGTAGCCATGTACCCGCAAAGAAACAGTACTAGAGAATGTGTTAAGGTTAGTTAAAATTCTCTCTCTCACTTTTTTAACGACTCTCGGGTTCACTCAAATTTTTGGGTAGGATTTCACACTTGTCTTCAAATTGGCTTCCTCTAATTGACCAAGTTCCTTAGCAACCTTTCAAGTTCACAAGATCAATAGTTTTCTTCGGGGTGAGTGAAGTTATGTGACTCGATAGGCGGACAACTTTTTAAGTGAGCAAAAGAAGCCAAGAATAATCTACGAAAGTGAAAATTCTGAGTTTTAGCACGAGGTCCTACAAGCTCAAAGATTAGTAATTACTTAAGTAGGAAAATTACCTAAGAATTACTATTTAGAAGTAGTGAAATTAAGAAGAATTTCGAAATTGAAGAGATAAGGAAATTTTAGAAGCTTTCCCACTTTAGTTTGGAGAAGACCAATCCTTTCTCCTTAGTCCTTAGGATTTTGGGTCCCCCCCTTTCCTTTTCCAACACAAATTAGCCCCTCTGCTCGTTGTCCAAATAGAATTTCAACTCCTTGAAACTTCTCCCTTTTGGATTGGGAGTTGTTTCCTTCTTGGACTAGAATTAGAGTTTCCTATTCTCCTCCTCAAATTCGGCCTCCCTAACACGTTTTAGGCTGCTCTTACATGTTTTTCAAGCCTCCCTTCAAGAACAACAAATTAATGTTCAAGAACTTCAAGAATTCAATGCAATCTTGTTAAGAACGTTCTGAGGATTCAAGAACTTCTTCAAGAAAAAGGTAAAACTCTTCAGGAACTTCAATTTTAACTCCAAGAACTTCAAGATTTTCAAGATTCAATTGTCTACCTTCAAGAATTTCAACTAGAGTTTCAAGATTTCAAGATTTAACGCGTTCTAACTTCAAGATTTCAACTAGGGTTTTCAAGAACGGTTTTTTTAAGCAATCAAGAACTTCGAAAACTTAATCCCTAGATGATTCAACAACTTCAATCAACAACAATTTCCGGGTTTTCTTTCTCCTCTTTTTTTCATGTTTTTTTTTGAATAAATCAAAAACAAAATTAAAGATAGAACCTAAACTAAGGCACAAAGAACATGATTGGGATTGTAAGAACAAACCCTTTCCAAGCTCTGATATCAACTGATGCAATATTAAACGCGGAAATAAGAAAACAAAAAGATAGAAGCAAGACGCTCAATGAACTATCAAGATAACAAGTAGGAACTAGTCTACTTACCCTCTTGATGAAGTCATAGAGTACCTATACTATACGAATAACCCTCAAGACAACGATGGTCTTGGAAACTGTTCGATCAAACAAAGGAACAAGTTCAATTTTGAATCACACCAAAATTGGACAAGTTAATTTACACGATTTTGGGAGCAATGTGATGCCGTTTTTTGATTGATAATAATGTCAAAAGGATTCAAAATAATGAAGTGTTTAGGCTTATATAGGATGAGCCTTTAGCTAACTCAAATAGGAAAAGAATAACTAGTAACCTAAATCAACTAGGAAACAACTAATTAACAAAAAGGCCACAATTTGGCTAAGTTTAAGAAATAGTCACGCAGGACTCCAAAACAAGTAAGAATTAATGTCTTCCATAACTATAGAATAATACACGCCAAACGCAAACTTCATACGCCAAACGCTTGGATCTTCTTCACCATCAAATGTGCATCATGAAACTCTTTAGCTTGACTTCTCGTGAATGGTCTTAAAGGTTTAAACGTATCATGATCAGGTTGACCTGCATCACTGAGAGTATGAGTACATAAGTTCATCACTGTGATGCATTGCATTTGACATGCATACTTGACATACAGGCATACAGATGCATTTTCTCATGCTATGCAGTTTTGGTGACGTTCATGATTTCACGTGCACACTGATATGTTGGCATAGAGAAGTATTTTTTTCATGCTATCTAATTATGAAACATCTTATTTATTGTCGAAAGATTTTTGAAAAAATCACAGTTCTACCGACTCACTCATATTTTGGTGATTTCGGTGAAGGATTTGGGTTTTATTGTTACATATGAAAACATGACTATTTTTTCGTAACTGCTGATGAACTGAGCATCACAACTCTGAGATAATTCTTTTACCACTTTATTATATTGTTATGAACTGTTGTTGGCTATTAGTGTTCGACTCCGACCTTTGTCCAAGCTCGTCTCTACTTTCAACCTAAGGTTAGGTTCGTTAATTATTGAATCCATGGGTTCGGTTTTACTCATACTACACATATGCACCTTGCATGCAAATGATGGATTCTGATGTTGCAGCGTATGGCCGGAGTTGGGTTTTAAGATGTACCTACGTTCCTGTCATAGCTGCCTCTTGATCTTGGTAGATTTAGAATTTTAATACGTTCCAATCATAGCTGCCTCTTGATCTTGGTAGAAGCTCATGATTTGTACTACCAGTCCTTGGAAAATGTATAAAGGTTCAGTTATTTTATCATTCATTTGTCTCAATAGATCTCATTAAATTGGATAGTTGTTAATTGACTTATCTAGCGGGTAGGGTTAGGTGCCATCACGACTAGCTGAATTTTGGCTCATGACACATTGTTGTTCTTTCAATTGTTCGCTTTTGTATATCTTGAACAGGTTTCTATGTCTATTAGGACTCTTGGCCTCGCCTCGTCACTACTCTATCGAGGTTAGGGTTGATACTTAGAGGGTGTCGTTGTGGTGAACTCATGCTACGCATCTGCAAAATTTTATGTAGATCTGGGCATTTTGATCGTGTTGTTGAGAGTGACATCTGCACGGCAGGAGACTTCAAGGTATACCTGCTTCACGTTCGCAGGCCCCGGACTCACCATCTTACTTCTTTATGCTACTGTTAAATTGTAATTCAAAACAATATTGTGTTTAGAGATTCTACTGTGTTTCAGTAGTGCTTATGACTCCGTACTGCCTTTTTGGGAAATGTATAACTATTGGATGCTTGCGGCTATGCATGCCATTTAATAGTTTATGATTAATGATTAAATAGTTCAATACCCTTATTAAATCAGCATGTGTTAGGCATACCTAATCTTAGAGACTAGGTGTCATCACAACATCATAAGGTGGGAAATTGGGATCGTGACAAGTTGGTATCGGAGCTTTAGGTTCATAGGTGCTACGAATCATAAGCAAGTTTAGTAGAGTCTTATGGATCGCTACGAAGACGTCTGCACTTATCTTCGAGAGGCTGCAGAACTATTAGGAACCATTACTTTCATTCCTTATCGTGCGACATTAATTCAGTTTGAAGCATATATCTTATATCCCTTAAGATCAACTCGTATATGATGTTGCGCGCTCGGTATCAGCTATGCTCCGACAGTTTGTAATGCTGCGGATGGGCTACGAGGGGGCCATAGATGCTCGATCATTGACTCGAGGTATTGTCCAAACTAAGAACACGGATGCATCAATGTGGGATGCAACTAGTTCGTGTATTTAATTGGTGTTGTACGAGCTTATGAATGTCGGTAATGTGGATCATCGGATGTTGTGCCCTCTGACTCCGCACCAAGTGGGGGAGTCTACTGTCAACGATAAAATTGCATGGCCAAGTTTGAGGCATATATGCATTGTTGAGGGGTTCCCTAAAATTGTACATGGCTAAGATGTTAGATTTTCATGGGATGTTGCTGGAACTTGTGATATATCTATATCGTTGCTAAATCTGCATTCTAGTATCAGAGAGGTTAGAGAAACATCTTTAGATTCACAAAAGGTCTCTTAAGAGTGGATATCTCAGTTGCAGCATTGTTGGTTGCTCCAGATGAAATAAAGCGGTGTAACGATCCGACCGATCATTTTGAGAATTTGCACCCATTTAGTGGCTTAAGGTCTTGATCAGCTTCATATTATGTGTTATGACATGCGTGCGTGGTCGAGTTCGGATTTCAGATAATCTGGGATTGATTTGGAAGAAGGATTCTTATTTTAGAAACTTAAGCATTAAGAGTTGATAGAAGTTTGACTTTTGTGTGACGACTCCGAAATGGCGCTTCGATGGTACCGATAGCTCCGTATAGTGATTTTTTTCTTAGGAGCGTGTCCGGATGTGGATTTGGAGGACCGTGAGTCGTTTCGGCATGAATTGGCGAAAGTTGGAAAAAATGAAAGATTTTGGAAAACTTGACCTGGAGTTGACTTTATTGATGTTGGGGTCGAATCCCGATTCCAGAAGTTGGAATAGGTCCGTACTGTCATTTTTATCACTTGTGTGCAAAATTTGAAGTCTATTAGAGTTGATTTGGTATGAATCGACATTAGTTTTGTAGTTCCAAATTTCATTAGTTTCTTCGGCTTGAATCGATGTGCGATTCGTGATTATAGTGTTGTTAGAGGCAATTTGAGATATCGAGCATGTTCGTATCACGTTTTGGGAATTGTTAGTATTCTTGGTTGGAGCCTGGGGAGGTTTCTAAAAATGGGGGTTTTACCATTTTTAACATAATTAGAGTTAGGGAGCTCGGCTTGGGCGATTTTCAGAGGCAAACTTCACAAATTGGACTGGGGTATGTAATCTTTACTTAATTTGGTCCGTTATTCATGAATCTAACACTAGTTCCAGCACCTATTTTTGTGATTTGGGGGATTAGAATAGAAATTTTCCCATACTTGATTTGAGGTTTTGAAGGCCGAATCGGAGTCGGAATTTTAGTAATTTTTGTATGGTTGGACTCGTTATCAAATGGGTGTTTGAATTTTTTAATTTCGGTCAGGTTCCGAGACGCAGGCCCATGTTGACTTCTTGAGTTAACTTTTTCTTTCATTGCAAAGATCGTAATTGAATTGTTCGAATTAGTTTCCTATAGTTTATATTTATGGTATGAAGTTCTTTTAGCTAGATTCGAGTCGTTTGGAGTTGGATAATTGAGCGAAAGTCCTACTAGTGGATTGATTTAGTGTGATTTGAGGTAAGTGACTTGCCTAACTTTGTGGGGGGGGGGGGGGGGCAGCACATGGAGGAGAGTTAGACCTAAAAGCCCTTGTTTCCATGGAAAATATAACAAGAGCTTATATTTAAAGCAAATTACAATGCAAAATGAACCAATAGTAACATATTGATTACAATGTAATATACAGCTAATTCTAAAAGATGATTATTACACGTACAAATTAAATCGATCACATCTTACAGCCACTATATCAGTATATATATCTAACACGTAGCATATAATATATGCAGGCACGCCGTGATTTTTTCTTCTACAATATATATATAAGAGGTCATTTTGTTACTTCTTTAGAAGAAATTATAGATATATACTACGAACGTAATAGTTAATATTTACCCACACCGACCTATCACTAGCAATGAGGATAAAATCTACATGTAATTCTCTCTGTATATATAAAATAAATAACCATAGATACTTAAAATCACTATGTCTCTGCATGGTTGATTCTTGTTGGAATTTAAACTAGGGTACTCTACTACTTTATTGTAAGTTAAAAAAATGAGTAACTGTTAGTAATCTGTGTTTGAAAATAAAAAATCAGAGGAAAAGAAAACGTTAGTTTAATAAATAAATCGTGAAATAATTTCGAGCCGACAAGTTGTCCAAGGTTATGGATTACTTCCTCCCAGGATAGAACGGAAAGACTGTTTTGTAATACTGGCAATCGAAATTACAGAACTTTAGCGAACTCAACAAACTGAGCAAATCACACTTGACATTATATTTATTTGGAAAAACTATGCAACAATGTAGAAAAGAAGGAAGAAGTTTTCAGATTTTCTATCTCTGAAAAAATGAGGCTAAGCCTCTAAATTTATGGACAATAAAAAGGATGAGATGAAGAGGTACAATTTAAAAGGTGTCTCTTTCATTTCCCATTCATGTCCATTCACAAAACCTAATAGTTACACCATTCAAAAATATAAAAACTTATAAGGCATAAAAGGATGGAATAGCGGGACAAACATAAAACATACTGCTAATATTATAAATAACTCCACCCTTACGACAACACACTGGACTGATCACTTATATAGCTATTGTTTCAGTTCTTTGAAGTCTTAGTAACATGAACTATAACTTATGGCCATTATATGATGACACAAAAGACACATACATAGGACTCAAATGGAAAATGAACTTAGGCACTTATTCTTTCCAATAATTCAATTACGCATGATAGAGGTCTTGAAGTCCCAGGATTTTCCAGAATGACAGTCGAACTAATTGGGAACTACTGAAGAAGTAGATCCACTAGTCTCTTAGCAAAAGGCGCACCAAAGTTGAGTCCCGAAACCCTATTTTGAAATGGAAAAGAGCCATAAGAACCATATGAAGATCTTGCCCTAGCACCAGTAGGAGCCAAGGCACTTCCAAAGGTGAGAAATGGGAATGCATTACCAGTCACCATTTGTTGGTTTTGTGCCTCTCTTTCAACTTTCTTCTTTACGCATTCCATTGCCTCCTTCAGTTGTCGCAGTTGAAAAAAGTTGAGTTCTTCAATTATGAAGACCATTATCTCTCTTCCTTGCTTGTAGGGCTTCTCCGCGATTCTTTTCCATTTGGAGAATCCGCTCAATGTTCGTGAGCTCCATATTGAGATCACAAACACTAGTATTTTGATGAGCCACAATATTGTGGCCATTATTTGGTGGAGAGTTCCTTGTGAGAAACCTATCTACCACTGAATAAAATTTTTTGCCCGGGAAAATACCAAAAGGGCGACTTCAGCACCACATAGTGTACAGAGTTCTCTAGCCTTGTTGAAGAAACCAGCACGACGCTTAGATAAAATCACTTGCAAATTACTCTCTCCTTTTTGACAAACAAAGAAATAGGTGATTTTGGTATCAACACCAAGAGCTTTATGTAAGAAACTGTGATTTTTCATTCTCATTGTAATTGTTTTAGGTAAATAAATTCAAATAACTTGGGAGTCTAGAAACTTATGTTCTTTCTTTTTTTGAAGGATTTGAACCAAACCCATTTTGCCTCCATTCATTGTTTCTTTGTATTGCCAACGCTAGTTTTTAATGATCATAATTAGGCAATACATATTTTTCTTAATTTGAGTTTTGTTATCGAACTGCACTTGACTAGCATTTTATTTGAGAACAAGTTAAAAATAATTTTAAAAAGAAAATATTAAATGATCAATATAACCTTTTATTTTGCTAATACGTTGTTTACGTAATTGTTTGAGGAAAACGAATCAAATAACTTGGGGGTCCAGAAATTTATGTTCTTTCTTTTTTAAAAGGACTAGTAGTCTTACTCGCGCGATGGACGGTCAATATTAAAAAATATTAAATAAATTAAATTGGGACCAGCCGTGTTTGAACATTGTAGATCGCATTGCTTTAATAAATTTCAATTGTCATCTTATTTGTCAATACGATATAGCCAATAATAAAATCTCTATTAAATTAAAAGGACTTATATAGTCGTCGAATAACTTTTTTATTCTGTATTTTGCTTTATTATATTATTCAATATTTAGTATTATTACTTTGTTAATGGAGATATTCATTAGCATATTACTTTGTTATATTTTGTCGTATATTCTATTACTCCTGAAATATATTTTTTATTTTGAATTTTATGCTATTGTTATCAATAAAATTGTCTGAATTTTAATTAATAAAATCTCTATTAAATTGAAGGGACTTATATAAACATCGAATAACTTTTTTTTTATACTGCTTTATTATATTGTCCAATTGTTAGTATTATTATATTGTTAATAGAAATTACTATGTTTAATACTTTTGTCTGCTATTTTCTTTTTGTAATATAATAGAAGATATATTTATTACTCTTCAAATATTTTTTTATTATTTATTATATTATTCTCAATAATATTGTCTAAATTTTAATTAATAAATACACTTTTTATTATAAAAAACGAAAATTATTTAAACAAAAGAAACAAAAAAAATAGCTAACCTAAACCGACACTCTGCCAAGTTTGAGTAGTTAATTTTAGGTAGTTAATTTCTTTATGTCTGTTTTTTCCAATTTTTTTTTTTTTTGTTAATAGAAATTACTATGTTTAATATTTTTGTCTGCTATTTTCTTTTTGTAATATAGAAGATATATATTTTATTACTCTTTAGATATTTTTTATTATTTATTATACTATTCTCAATAATATTGTCTAAATTTTAATTAATAAATACACTTTTTATTTATAAAAAATCAAAAATTATTTAAACAAAAGAAACAAAAAAAATATCTAACCTAAACCAACACTCACCCAAGTTTGAGTAGTTAATTTTAGGCAGTTAATTTCTTTGTCTTTTTTTCCAATTTTTTTTAAAATGATTTTTTAATGTCCAATTTGAATGGACAGTTTTTCTTAAATTTTCGTTTTTTATTATAAAAAATTTTATTTTATTATTTTATATATATTTAAATTCGAAAACAATAATCAATAACTAATTATTAACTAAATAAATAATTATTAACTACTTATGCCATGTGATTTTTTTTCTAGGTTGCTACTCGACTTAAGGAGAGGACTTTTTCCTCTCTTTTTAATAATATATAGATTTGAACCAAACCCATTTGGCCTTCGTTCATCGTTTCTTTGTCTCGACTGCGCTAGTCCTTAATGATCATAATTAGACAATACATTACTTTTATTAATTAGATTTATATTGTTGGACTGCACTTGACCACCATTTTATAAGTTGAGAACAAATTGAAGAAACGTATTAAAAAGAATATATTAAATGATCAGTATAACCTTTTATTTTAATAACACGACTTTTCCATTTATGAATAATTTCAAAAGTATCGACCAATTTATCAGTAATTTTTTTCTAATGAGTTGATACATATCACATCAAGTGTACGAGGGCATTTAGATTTATAAAAGTTATAATTTATTTCACGTTAAAGCTTAGGTTTTTTATTACAAATTCTTTTATTTGTCGTGAGGATTAGAATTAGGGTTTATGAGGAAAAATAATACTCATCAGCAACGAAAAATAATACAAAAGAAAAAAACAGAATTGACAAGAGCAGATAGCTGCATAGCCAACAATCAAGTGAAATAAAAAAGATCCAAATTTTACTTTGATACTCCGGCAAGACAGCAGTATAAGTCAACTTCACCAAATATTCCAAGGTCAAATAATTATCTACATTATTAAAAAGACTCGCTTTCCTTTATCAGTATGTCAACAAAGCAGATATTCAGAAAATCAGAGTAACATCTTTACTCTCAGCAATGAAAACTGGAACCTAATGATTTTGATGCTACAATGTAATATTTCAAAGAAACTGTGTGGAATGATGGCGCCTCTTCTACTTGCAATAAAATTGTTTAGGATAACAATGTCGCCATAATGCCAGGGATTTCCTCCAACATCTGTGGACTTTACCCCTGTCCCCGCTAGCCACCATCTCCTTTTGATTTTCCAATTTTTCCAGTACACAGTACTTCCTAAAACAAATCAAGAACCTACATCTTCTGTAATGAAAGATCTTTAAGCTGCAGTGGATCGACCTCTGATGGTGAACGAGTAAGGGCACATTGAGCAGTTGTTGTCTTTGGAAAAGCTATAACATCCCTGATGGAATTAGTGCCAGCCAAGAGCATCACCAATCTATCCAACCCATAAGCGATTCCTCCTGCAACAACCATGAGTAAATACAATTTTGAGTACCACCCACACGAACCGAGCAAGATTTAGTCAGGCCAAATAACATCATAATAGAAACTATAACCCGGAAGAAGCAACTGCTTTAAAAATAGTTTAAGGAATTAGGTAAGATCAACACTGTTACTATGTATACCAAGGAAATTTCCTGGGGAGAAAAGCTCCAATTCCATTCCAGTTCAGGTTTGAGGTTCCACTTTAGAATCAATAGCAGTAGCTGTCCCTTTGGCTACAAAGGGACAGATCTATTCCTCAAGGCCAGGGGTCTAGGACTAATTCATCAATGAATGTCATACCGAAAATCATGAGAAAAGATCACCATGACATTATAGAAGTTAAAATCCAGCTATATCAGTCATAGCGGATAGGAAAGGTAGTTCTTCATAATATATTATTCACATAATAAATCTGTAACATTTGATTAGCAGAACAAATATAGTGTCAAACAACAGAAAGAATTCTGCAATACCGTGTGGAGGAGCACCCATGTCCAGAGCCTCCAAAAGATAGCCAAATTTTGCTTCAGCCTGCCACAAACAAAAAGAGTGCATATCTGGAGTATTATATAACTGGACAACCACCAAATGCAATGCAAACCAAAGGAGTCAGCTTACCTGTTCTCGGGAAATGCCAACAATATTGAGAACCTTCTCTTGGACTTCACGCTTGTAAATTCTCAAGCTTCCTCCACCAATCTAATTCAAGATGTAAGGTAACAACAGAACATAATTTATCTCCATCACATTATTACCTTGTCTCACTGAAGCAACTAGTAAAGAGAGCATTCATGTACCTCAACTCCATTGTAAACCATGTCATAAGCTAAGGCACGGGCAGAAGAGAGGTCATTTATATCGTCTGGATTAGGTGCGGTGAAAGGATGATGCAAGGCCTGTAGGAAAATTGTGGTCACTTCACTTAACGAGATATCATAACCGAGAAATAGATTAGTGTAATGACTCACTTTATTTCCCCGAGCTATTTCATTATTTATGTTGTGTGAAATTAAGTCGAGTTAAATGTACTCAAAGTGATTGAAAGAATATGAGACAAACGGTCTCATTTAAGAAGGTCTAAGTCGCTAAAGTCAACTGCGAAATTGACTTTTGAGTTAGAAGGCTCGGATTTGAAATCCGACGACTCGACTAGCTTCGGGAGAGAATATATCACTTAGACGAGTGACCGGAATAAATTTAATAGACCTCGAACAGCGTGAGAATTGAATCGAGGAAGTTCGGAATACCGGTTGATAGGTCGAATTTTGATCCGTAAGTCGGAATGAAATTACGAAAGTTGCTGTAGGTTCCTTATGTGATTTTGGACTTGCGTGCAAATTTTCAGACCATTCGGACATCGTTTGGTCGGGTTCGGATCGAAGGATCGAATTGAGGATCCTTGAAGTTCATAGGATTGCTTTCGATGCAAATCTAATAAATCGATGTTCATCTTAGTGTTCCAAAGATTGGAACAAGTTTGAATGAGGTTATAGAACATGTGTGCATGTTCGGATAAAGT
>MCJB01021247.1:15540-36963 GCA_002018475.1 Nicotiana obtusifolia
GCATTGCATAGCATTGCATTTTTGGTGTTGTGATTATTCTGCTTACTTCACGTATTGATGTGGAATGTAATTTGAATTACTGCTTCGTCGTGGATTGTTTAATGATTTGGATGTTTCCTATCTTCAGTTCTTATTTATTTTTATTACTCACTGAGTTGGAAGTACTCACTTTACTCCCTGCACCTTGTGTGCAGATTCAGGCGTTAGCGGTCCCACTCAGAGCTACTGATTACTACTACTGGACCGGAGCTTCAGAGATTACGAGGTAGCTGCTTGCGTCCGCAGCCTCGTAACTCTTTTCTTTTGTTGATTTTGCTTCCCTCAAACATTTGTACTAAGATATTGTATTAGTTATTATCATTAGGCCTTCTCTAGTGGCTCATGACTCAGTGACACCCCGATCTGAGGGCTGTAGTCGGGATGGTACTTTATATATATAACCCGACTGATTTTGTTATTAATCTGTTCTTGTTTTTCAAATGCGTGATTTAACTGTTTGATAGAGTTGGATTGGCTTGGCTTGCCTTGTCCCCACGAGAGGCGCCATCACGACCGGATTGGGATTTTGGGTCGTGACAATTAGTCTTTGAAAAATGACACTAAAAGGACAGCCCGGCACACGAAGCATCCCGCGTTCACGCAAAGTCCGGGGAAGGGCCGCACTCCAAGGGGGTGTGATGTAGGAAGCCTACCCTAATGCAAGCGTCAGTGGTTGATACCATGGCTCGAAACCGTGACCTAAAGGTCAGACGGAGACAACTGCATCGTTACTCCAAGGTTCCCTCCAAGGCTCCCCTTCTAGAAAAATGCCACTATTTGATTGAAACAACTTAAATGCAAAATCAAGGATATCCTTGCTAGATCAGTCCTAACAATCAATGTAAGGCACTAATTTGCTCATAATCTTCAAAAGCAGCCAAATACAAACTTCTAGAATCTAGTATCTTGGGTTGCTGTCACATTTCTTATTCAAGAACAATTATGCCTCAATCCCAAACAAGTTGGGCCGGCTATATGAATCCTCACTGACTATAATACTCCATTTAAATCATCTCATGCCAATATCATGCTACTGGTGAGAGTTCTAGAGGTAGAATTCGTGATTGGTATGGATTTATTGACCTGCGCCTTCTAGATCTTGATATGTAGAGTTTTGAGGTACTGGAAAAAGGAATGCATATTAGAGAAAATCAGGGTAGGATCATGATAAACTATTTTGACCATTGAAAACATGACGGTTGTATCTCTCCAGCTAGTAAGGTTGTAACAGGTAAGAGCAATACCACATAAAATAATTGTGAAGCTCATATTCACCAACAAACGAGCCAAGTATGCGGTAGCATTAAATGTTCTTTTTAGTCTATTAAAGCAGTAGCATTATATCTAAACATTGAGTTCTTCCGTGATTTTCTTTCATGGACCTCTTGCATCATTAAAAGGGCACTATACCTCACAATAATAAAGGACACCTTGGGCTCGCTTATTTTACTTCTCTTTGATATTCAAAAGTAAACCACCTAAGGCCAAGAAGCAAAATGACTGATGGACTAGACGTGCACATATATCATGGAAGATAATTCTAGGTACCATACATACCTCAAATCTCTGTTCTGAATCATTCCACTCAAACATTGGAAAGTCAGTCACCCAGAGTATTGAATGCCTGGACTAGATATACAAACAAAAGAAAGTTGGACATTAGGACATAGATGCTAGTCATGAACCTAGCTCTTCTACAGATAAACACATCATGTTGACCCAAATTTGGGCATCAGAAACTTACATTGTCAATTAAACCCAATTCGTGTGCTACATATGTTCTCAGACGATCCAAAGTTTTATTGACTTCTGCATAGTGACCAACAGCAAACAAGATAAGATCATCTGGTACCGCAGACAACTGATTCAGCAATTCCTCTTTCTTTTCCGTATCCAAACTAGAAACCAGCTGGGGAATCCCTTCAATGCTCCCTGAGAAATTTTAAATAACCAATATAAGGCAAGAGAGAAACTTTTCCGATAAGGAAGGCAAGAGAGAGAAACGTGAAGGTACATCCACACTAAGTGTAAGGTCTTGAAGCTTCAATATGGACCACACGCTGGACCTAATTTTTCTTCTTCACACTTACTTGGAAGCCATGGATGTGTAATTTTTGTGGGGGAGGGAAAGAACTGTCTCATTTGTATGGCAATTTTTGAGCAAATCCCTTCATTGCGGGAAGTGTACTAACCCCACAAAGTTACTAAACTTATAGAAGAATTTCATCTAAGGCTAAAAGAGAACCAGAAGTAGAAATTTCATTACCATCATTCAAGACCTTTAAAAAAGGCAAACCCTTTGCCCCAGATTTGATTGCTTCTTTGTATATGTCGCCTTTCTTCAAAGAAGTATTTGAATAAGTTTTTGTCCCAGAAGGCACACATAAGGCCTTAATAATTCCTTCACTTGCTAAGGCATCTGAGAAAACCTTAAATGTGGAATTGGAGAAAATGCCGGACACTTGCGTATGAAACAAAACAAGGATCATCAGCAACACTGCCAAATCCAAACTAAGGGTGGTATCATGAATGATATACTTGGTTAAGTTTCTTCATATGGATCACCTACGCAGATAATACAACTACATAGATAAGGAGCGGAAGTTGCAACGCAGAAGCAGTGAGCTTGTAGACTAAATGCTCTTAACACAATCAATTGTACAGAAAAGAGTAAATCATTGTGAAAAAAGAAAATTCACATATTTGTGCTCGAACTTAATTGGTATGATCACCTCCCCCCTCCCCAAGCCCTAAAACAAAAAGCAAGGAGTCGTTTGGTAGTATGTATAAGAATAATGTTGAATAAGTAATACAGGAATTAATAATGCATGGGTTATGTTTGGTGTGGTGTATTAAAAATTAAAATGCATTGCATAATTTTTTTTTAAAAAAATAGTTGTTTATAAAAATGCCCTCCATATTCTTTAGGTTTAAGGAACTTTAAGGATAATTTTATCTTTAATCATGCTAATGCATGTATTAATAACCTTGGTATTTCTAATGCCATGGTTAGCTATATATTAGTTATACATAGGATAATACCAAATATGTTGTATAACTAATACTTGCATTGGCAATACATAGGTTGAAAAAGTATACCAAACAAGGAATTAGTAATACCAAAAACTAATGCATGCATTATTTTCTCTAATGCATCAATAACAAATGACCCCTAAGAGAAAGAATAAGGTATGTCAACAAGACAACAAATACATGTCCATTATACACTGTCAAGACAAACAGAAACAAAGAAGAGCAAAGACCGAATTACATCTCTCAATTCGACATCAAAACGAGTATCTGGTCTGTCTGAACCATATCGACTCATTGCTTCAGCATATGTAAGCCTTGGAAAAGGATTTGGCAGTTGGACACCTTGGATTTCCTGAAAAATCTGCAACAAAAGATGTGACCATGCATCACTTGTTTTGAAATTTTTTCCTGGATAAAAAGGTAAAAGTTTTCACTTGTTTTGAATTTTTTTACCGTGCAAAGACCAACTAAGTCTATCGGAAATAACCTCTCTATCTCACACAAGATAGAGGTAAGGTCTTCGTACACCCACCCTTCCTAGACGCAAAGACCAACTAAGTCTATCGGAAACAACCTCTTTATCTCACACAAGATAGAGGTAAAGTCTTCGTACACCCACCCTTCCTAGACCCCACTTTAATCTCAAAAACAAGAATCCCTCCCCAAGAGGACACTTTAATCTTGCTTTAGATGTTTCAAACATGTATTGATAAGAAAATACAATTTCGTGTCAATATTCACACTTAAATATGCGTACAAGGTAACTCCAATACCAATATTATCAAATAAAATTGAGATGATTCAAAAAATAAAAAGAACTAATTAAACCTTTTGTTGTTTAAACCTGCGAATACTATAAAAATAACCAATATATTTTCATATATTTCTTTTTTACCAAAAGCAAGTGTTCGGTGTGGGTGACTGCAATTGAAAAAATAGCTTTCTTATCTATTGGCAAGTACTACTTTAAAAAAACCATAACAACCTTTGAAATTATACTATTGTGGTTTCTTGATATATCCATGTCACAATAATAAGTCTTATAAACAATTTCGTAACAGTGAGATTACTAGGGCCTTACAGAATATAAGTTTGGATCAACATTATTTTTAACTGATGCTGGAACACTTTTTTTGGTAAAGAAGAATTAACCTAAATAGTCGCTCACCCGCAATTACTTAAATTAAAAATAGATGGGAGGCGTATATTACATGTATAATCCATATATAATATGTGGCGAATCATGTATAATCTAGATATAATTTATGTATACCAACTAAAAAAGTAAACAGTAAATCTAACGACTATTTGTGTAAAGAAACCAATTAATATGGCAAATGCCTATACTTGCGGGAAAATTTGGAAAGAACATGTAGGTTATGCTTATCTAATTATTTATTAGCTTCTTTGAATTATCTATCTCCGTTTTTGTAATATTCTAATTAGAATCATTGAAAGTTATATGTCATCTAAATAAGATGGCAATGTAAGATTTATACTCCTATCAAATTGAAAAGCAACATTAAATTTGAAGAAACGACCCTCTATTTATCAGATAGAAATTTATATATTGTGCCCTAGCCCCAAGTAAAGGGTTAGAACTCTTTTTATTTTTTTATTTTTTGTTGTGGGGGGGAGGGGGGGCACATGGAGGAGAGTTAGACCGAAAACGGCCTTGTTTCCATGGAAAATATAACAAGGGCTTAGATTTAAAGCAAATTACAATGCAAAATGAACCAATAGTAACATATTGTTTACAATGTAATATACAGCTAAATTCTAAAAAAGATGATTATTTCACGCACAAATTAAATCAATCACACCTTACAGCCACTATATAAGTATTATATGGGGTCGGATACGACCGAGCACATAAGAAACACCGGTCTTGGATTACGATTATCGGTGTAACTTGAGGTCGGTCTCCTATAGATCGAGGCCAGCATTTCGAGAAGGGAAGTTCGAAGTCAGGCGTCATCGAGATAAAGTTCGCTCTTCCATTAATCTTAACTTTTTTATAAACCCAACAAATTCTTGAACCATTTCTTCATAAGAAAAAAATTAATTTAAGACAAAGTTACAATAAACTAACAAACCCAACAAAGTATTGAATAAGTTTCTTCCATAAAAAGAAAAGAGAACTTTGGCAAATTACAGTTCTCTCAGAAACCCGCCAAATAAATGTACCAATTTCTTCTCAAAAAAGTATAAAATTTAAAATAAGAAATTTAAGAATAATTACATAAACTTATCCAACATAATGGCTTCTTTCATATTCTTCCCTCATTCTATTTTCATCTTTTCATACCATAAATTTGTATTCTATTACCTGTATTAATCATTAAATCAAATCTTGTCTATAAGGATTTCGATATTTCCAGAGAGGAAACGGGAGAGAAGAGGTAAGGTTTTTGCTAAAGAGAAAAATAAAAATAAATTAGAGGGAGAGTTTGACAAAAGGCCACGTGGCTAATTGGTGTAATTAGCACACTTTGGACTAATTAATGCTAACCGGAAGCCACATTAGTGACTAGGGGTAAACTTAGCCCTAAAGATTAAAGGCAAGGACACTATTGAGCCAAATTTCAAACGGAGGGTATATCTAGATATTTTTGTACAAGGATATATTTGACCCAAGGCTTAAATTTCAACTTACCATAAAAAATAATTGGTGATTCTTCCCATCTGTCTAAGTTTTGATGGGCAAAGTTATCCTGTACATAAATATATTGGTGAGAGATAACAGATACTTATAAAGGCGAATCCAAGATTCGACAGTCACAAAGGCACTATTACATTCAATATAAATTTATGCTACTTATAAAAATTGAGACGGGAGCTTCTGTTTATGTTTGACTATTTCTTAAAAAGATTAGCAAGTTTCCGAGTACCGATTGCCCCTCTTCCTACAATGTAGGTCCGCCTTAAAAGTATTTCATGGAATAGTCGAGTTGCGTGCAAGTTAGTCACTCCTAGCTTGACAAACTTCTTGCATTGTCTCTTTGTAGTCTTCTACCAACAAGAAGAGACTCGATTCTAACATGTTAAATGTATGTATATCCATATTGGACAACATGCCGACGACAAATAAAAAAAATAAAAAAATAAAAAAGAAGGAAATTTCCACTAATTTCTAAGACTGTTTGCAACCTTAAATGGGGAACTCTGATTCTGAGAAGGCAGCAACAGTATAAACTTCTATTTGAAGTATTATTTACTCTTCTTTGGCTGATCGTAATCATAGTCTGACAGTGAAGCTTTTCAAGCTAGCATAATAATTGCTAAAACTTTGATATATCCCTACTGTTTGCTTGTCCTAAATCTAAATTGTCTACTAGTGAGATTTCACTACTTTGGGGAGATATCATGATAATTTGATAAAAATGATAATTGACTATCACAGGTTAAAATTTATTGAGAGCGTAAATTTATTTAATATTATTGGCATATATAACTTAAGAGGTGGATAATCTGAATTTGGGAGGTTAGAAAGAGAAAAAAAACATATAATGATACTCCAAAACGAACGAAGGAATGTGGAATTAACGAATTATAATGCACTCCAACAGTCTAGTCAGTAATATTCATGAGAGCCAGTCGAAGCAGAAAAAGATAAAAGAAGGGCTTATCCGTAATAGAAATAAGAAAGCTTACAGAAGTACAAGAAATTGTGGCTTAGTATTAATGCGTGTTATTGATTCCCTTCAGGTTTTTCTTTGGCTTGCCTTTTTTGTGTGCAAATGTTCATTTTATACTTGCGCAAGACTGTTAAGGGCTTCTTTGGCTTCAGCTTGGTCAATTTAGACAGTCTTACATAACTATATAATTATTTTCAGTTATTACCGTTCTTCGAAAATAATACTACTCTAGACTCTAGTACATACTCTCTCTAACTTGCTATGGATTGCCAATCAACATTTATGAGACTATTTGTGACACAGAGGTCGGGGGGGTTGATATCCCTACAGGAAGTGCACATGCTAAGAGCCCGATTTTAGAGTAACGAATCTGAGCTCGGTTGTATGGAGGTGTGCGCAATCTGACTCTAACACAAACTTGAGGCAACTCGTTCTTGAGCCTCTACATCCAGCTATGCTTGAACTCCAATCCTCCTTCCTCTAAGATACTTAGCCAAATTGAATTAGATCTTCCAAGTTCGTATACCAACTGCCATAGGCAACAACTGCATTTGGTATTACACTTATTTTCTGAAGATGAGCCCTTCCGGCTCAAGCAAATTAAATTTGAATGACAACGGAATAATACCAATGATCGTACAAGTATGTGGCAGTTGGCACAATGGTTACAGGTATTAAGATGAAGAGATACGTTCAAATCCCATTGAAGTATATGATCTTATGTCCAACTCATAGGCAGGGTGTATCAGAGAGATGTAGTCATGTAACTATTGTAAATACACTCCTATCTCATGGCAAAAGAACAAATGAATTGAGTTTGTTTTTACTTCAGGCAAGCAAAGAGTCTCTTTTTGTACTTGTATATGTAAAAATCTTCAAAGCATAGCTCCATCTGATGTCAAAGGAATTGTATTAGTACCAATTGACTAAAGCCTGGAGTAACAGGACCGTCCCGAAAGCAGGTACTGAGCATTTTAACATTTTTGATAGGCCCCTGAAAAGACTAGAAAATGAAAAGTAATAAGAAACTCAGACTTAAACTTCAAGCTTCAGAATCGTTAGTGATGAAATGTCAGTTAGTTCGAAGGAATAGGAATCAGAGGAAAGGAATTGGCAAGAAAAGTATTTCAAGATGGATATATTACGTTCTTGATAGTTTGCATTTGTTCTCTTCCTTTCGTCTTGACAATAGACCCCTAAAACTTCTACTGCTTCTAATTACTAAGAAAAACTTTACACCTAAATCCTAATTCTTACACTCTTTGAATAGTAAATGACCTTGAGCTGCACCAATGGGTAAAGCACCGGAAATCATAAGCTTTGTTCCATACTGGAACCAAATGGTGTCTCCTCGTGTTGAGAATTTTGAAGTTGAATATCAGGTACCACCTCGACATCCTTGTCAGGCTTAAGAAGATTACAAAAAGAATCACGATAGGCTTATAAAGGAAACAAAAAAAACTCAGCGATAGGAACCAAATGAATTCACCAGTACACTCGAGTGAGGAACTTACCTGCCATAGTTGCAAGAGACGCCAGAGCAAAAATTCCAGTATCATAACTATGCAAAATATTTTCCCTGCCCAAGTGCCACATGTAAGGTACCTAGCAAAAGCTTGTCAGGAAAATTAACCTGGAAGTTTAATTAACTGCAAGAGACATTTATTCATCTGCAAATTATCAAATAGCTACGGAGCTGACTCAAGTTGGACAATCATTGCTCAATAAACGATTAAGAGGACAGCCCGAAATCGATCTTCAACTGTCTTAAGGCCTACAAGTTTAAATATTGAATCTAGTATACATGCTTCCCCAAAGTCTGAGGACACCAGGTGACTAAACAGTCATGTTCAGTTGCCTGAAGGCCTACAAGTTGACATGTAAATTTAGTGTACTCTTTTATGCACAATCTAGGACATCAAAAGGAGGAAAAAAGAATCCAGAAAACTTTATGCTGCAACTCAATTATCTATCTTACTTGAACCACAAATTAGGCCCAAAAAAAACCTCAAAACCGTCGGTTTTCTGCTCAAGTAATTTTTTTAAGATTCTATACAATAATGACAAGAGGGTCTTTCACTTCCAAAAGAGAAATAGCATATAATTATTTGATTTTTATCCATTCTCAATTTATTTCTCTAGGGTGATAACATGCATTGACAAACCATTATTTACCTTCAGTATAGTGGCATACCTTGATAATCGATCTAGCAAAGGTGGATTGGAGTATTTCAAAGCACGGTTGTAAACAATTTCTGTCCTCCTGGCTACATCAGGCCAACTGTAAAGCTTTTTCATCTGGCAGTAGAACTGAATGTCAGTAAATAATATGATTTAGATATAACAAACTCGTAGAACACTTTATCTCATTACAGTTTAAAACTGTACCCAAACCAACTCCCTGCTATTTTTGTTATCATAAATTCCGCCATAGGGTGAAACCACAAACAAATCGTACCCTTTAACAATTATAACTTTTTTTTCACAACTTCAGCACTAAGAAGGTGCTGACAATGCTGTACAGAGGTGAGCAAAAACCTTAAAAAAAAAAAAAACAAATCTCTCCAGTATTCTTAGAGGGACTCTATGAGAAATACCTACTACTAGGCACTTTTCATATTACCCTGTCATCACTGCTAAAGAAACCTTGAAATGAATCTAGCGTACTGCAGAATTCAGCAACTCCTGTCATCTCCCTGTCATTTAAACTTCTCCTAAATGTTACCCTCCAAGCCTCATTGAATCTGCAATCAGCTGAGGTGCATCCAGGCACTGTGCCAATGTAAACAGGTCTGTTAACTGATCTCCAGAGGGCCATATCAAATCCAATTGTCGTGCCAAAAGAAAATCTTTCTATCATCGCCAACACAAATGCATGTGTTCTCTAAAGATTCAGGCCAAAGAGATTGTTTAATCCTCAGCTTTCCATTATTTCTCAGACATCCTGTGCTAAGTCACCCTCTTTTCCTTCCCAAAAAAAGAGGAGTACATTGTTATTTAAGCTTCTAAATGTTTGGAAGTGATGCTGCAGATGTCATGTCTTTTCCCCTCTCTTTTTCTCTTAAACTTCTTAGATGTCTATTAAGTTTAACAGACTTGAAGCTGGTGACTAAAATATTCTTGTGCACCATCGCAACAGCCAACAAGTTCACAAACTGGATTCCTCTTCATAGAGAGTTCCATATAAATCTCATTAACTGTTGCAGATTCTACAGCTCACCATTGACACAACATGGAACTTTCTTTGCAACAGACTCCTACTCCCTCTATTCCTTTTTACATGCACTCTTTCCTTTTTACTCTGTTAAAAAAGAATAACATCTTTGTATATTTGGAAAGTCTTTAATCTTAAACTTCTCAAGTTCTAAAGATGCTTTTGGCATGTGGTTATGCCCAATCAAACACCACCATATAAAATGAAGCGGAGGGAGTAATTACAAGGAGTATATCATTTACTAAGCATGCAAAGTTTTATCAAAGAAGATGAAGAACCTCCGGAAAACCAATTAAAATAACTACTGTCCCGATCAAGGACTATTTCTTCCTCTCTTTTTTTTTTTTNGGGGTGGGATAAGTCATTTCTATATATTTCTTTCTTTTCCTTCTTAAAAAAAATTGTTTGTTTGGTTTGTGGATGGGGGAAGGCAGTCAGAATGCTTTTAGCAGAGCGCGGGAGGAGGGGATGGGGGAGATTGAATTGGAACCTTTTTTGGATGAAGAGATTGACTTGGAAGATTTCCATGAAAGATTTGGGCTTAACCTCAATTTCCTTCCAATATCACTTATGATTAAAAGACTATAGTTACTTTTTAGAGAGCAGATACCAAATAGCCCATGCTACCTTGCTAAGGAAAGACGACAAAAAAATAAGCAAAAGGAAATGTGGTACAAACACGATTGTGCATATCTTGTGGATCAATCTGGGGAAGCATATGTATAGCCCTTGTGATTGCATGCACCATAGTTGTAGGATCTGGCGCAGCCAAAACAACCATATCATCTGGAAGCACCTGAAAGAGAAGAAGTAAAAAAAATGATAAAATAGAAGAACGAACTAACAAAGTAGAGGCAAGGAGATAATAACTAGTCACGTAAAGAGAAATGAATCATGGACGTGCCTCAGGAACACCTCCTACACGTGTACTGACTGTTAATAATCCGCAACTTGCAGCTTCCAATATAGCTATGCAAAATGCTTCTGTTAAAGAACTGGCACCAGTAATGCAAGAAACATGAGCATAAATGTATAGGATTAGAAACGGGGAAGGTGGAAACTGGCTGTTGGTCAACCACAAATCAGACATACTTAAATATGCTTCAGATGTTATTCTTTTGCTTTCAGAGAAGAATGAATGGTGGAACAGGGAGTATTAGTCAGCAGTTATACATTTATATCGCTGTGAGCAGCGGAAGCTCAAATTATACAAAACTATCTTGTCTGCTAGACTGTATTTGACCTTAGCCAACGAGGTAGTGTAAGAATTCAATATTTTCTTTTTCTTTTGATGATTCTGGAAATAGATTGGAACAAATGAATCTGATTTAGCTAGTCATCTGAGACAAGTTCGAAAGGGCCACATAGCATTCATGGTTTTGATACTTTAGTCTCGCATTTGCGGCTAAATATAAAAATAATCAACTATGTGAAAAAGTAGACAACACTTGAAGGTCACGTACCTGTTCAAAAATATATGGCCAGTTATTAGTACAGACCGTACTTTAGCATGAGGGACAGCACCCAACATATCAACTCGGTCTTGAAGAGAGTGTTTTTCCCTCATTTCTTCCAAACTCACTCGTTTTGGTCCATCTCCTCCAACAATGAACCGAACCTTAGCAAATGCAGCCAAATCAGTTGCCAAAAGTTCAGAATGCACAAACAAGGTCAAAATCCATAGACTAGTTTTTTTAATGAATCTCATGATGATGATGATGGAGAATACTTACATTGGAATGCAAACGACATACTTCAGGGATAACTTCAACGAGTACATCCGCTCCTTTCCTATAAACTAATCTGCTTAACACAACAATAAATTTCATCCCTGTTGAGTCGCTCAGGAGCAGGCTTAAACATGGCCGTGTCCACAGCATTCGGAATAACATAAACCTTTTCAGGCGGCAAACCAGACCTTAAAACCATATTCTCTTTGCTTGTATGAGAAACACAGATAGCCTGAGTCACATCAGCTAGTGTAAATTGTAGTACCTTATTCATGTGAATGCTTCCAACATCCGCAAAGCCATAGAGAGAATGATCAGTAAATACAACTTTGTAACCCATGGTGCGAGCGTGCATTAGAGCTTCGTGACATAAGGTTGAGAACGCTTGATGTCCATGTACCAGTGATATTTTTTCCCTAATCAGAATTGTCCTAGTAATTGGAAGTGTCCCAAGAAGGTCGGCAACGTGTTTTGCAATAGATATGGCTTCCACGGGACATAATAAACTTTCAGGCCATTTGTCATATATCTTACACCAGAACGATTCTGATAAGCATGAGTCATAACTACCACCTGAAATTTACACAAAAGAACAACAAAAAGAATGAATTCATAAAAAGTATCTCATTATAACAAAATTAATCCCTTGTTAATAATATTCATTCAAGACCAATTTAAGAGAGGTGAGGTTGCTTGCTGACCTTGTGGCCTTCCTTAATCAAGCATTGTGATAGATAGTATATGTGATTCTCCACACCACCAAAATTGGGGTAGAAAAAATCAGAGACCATTAAGATTCTATGCTTTCCCGGTTCACCCATGATGACAGACCACTAAAGACACTCCTGCATCAGAGGAAACCATTCACACAACAATGTTAGAAAAAAAAGGGAAAATACATAAGTTGACACCAAAACCTATCTGAAAAAGCCAGTTTCACACTCACACATTACAGGGACCTCTTACCCCCTCACCTATCGGACCCAAAACCAGTCATATGTAGGGCAGTGAAATGCACAATCCACGTCACTCTCCACGTAACAAAACTTTCAAAAAGGAATTCATAAAATTTCTTTGGGGAGTGGGTAAGTGGGCTCCTTTCACTTGACTGGTTAGTTAGAAGTGATCCTTTTTTCACGCATCTCCACTCTTTTTCTCTTTCATCAGATCATCCTTTAGAAAGGGTATTGGTAATCGAGAAAGGAAATGAGGAGATGGAATCGGAAAGTGAAGAATAACCTAATCATAGTAGTGAGCGGGAGAGGAGAGGAGAGAGAGGTTGCAACCGCGACCACGGTGGTAAACCGGTGGTGAGATGGGTAACTCGGACCGGGTTAAATCAGTGCTGCATTATAGGCTTCGGATCTGTGTCATAGCTTCCATTTCTTTGGTGAGGTTTTCAACTCACGTTGTTCAGTTTTAAGTTCAATTCTATTTAACAGTATACGGTCGAAGTTGAGCTCAACTACAACTTGGTAGTTCCAAGGACTGAAGATCGACCTCGAGTTCCACCGAGCTAGAACCCGAGGTCGAAAAGACTGCTTTCGAGGAGCATTAAGTCCGGTGTCGACCTTAGCCTCAAACGAGCTCGGAGAAATATTGTTGAGGTAACTAACAAAAGCCCGAAATATCCGTAACTGGTCGGATATTACGGCGGGAATCTCGGCACGAATCAATACGGAACCGGCAATCAACGAATCAAGTAATCTTTTACCTTTTACAGAATTGTACCTAAAGTAGTATTCTTCTACTATATAAAGGGAGATTTGATTATAAATTGGATACATTATAACACACATCCCAAAGCAATATATTATTATTCTCCTTAAGTTCTTATCATTCTCTTGTTGTTCGGTTCGATATCAATCAAAGCACTTTTGGCTCGAGAGTGGCTAACCTTCCAAGGCTAAGACTGTTCAACTTGTGTGGTTTGCATTCAATTACAATCTGATTTATTATTTTGTGTCAAGTTAAATCACGTATCCTTAAAACCACTCGCAAATTCAATTTTATCCGATTTTGAGGGTAAACAGTTTGACGCCCACCACGGGGGTCAGGATAATAGTAGTTATTTGATACAAAACTCCATAACACACACTACTTTACGCTTGCTCTTTGAAGTGTCTCTGATTTCAAGTTCAAACACAAAATGTCAAACTCTCAATCAGCACCCCTACATGTTGACAACGAGTCCGGTCACCACAGTGAAAATAACAACATAGCGTCCGGTAACGAGATACCGCCCGCTGATCCCATTGAAATTTCGGTCACAGACCCAATTGACGCTAATTCACATGTGGCTATCAACACGAACCTGCCTACCGACCCTGAAAATAGCGTCCGTGGTGGACTTCGATCGACGGCTCAAAACACACAAAACGCTAGTGGAGACGGGATCAGTTCAAGGGTGATCTTCGACATGTTGCAAGCTCAACAGGCGGCAATAGCCCAGTTGCAAAATCAAGGCCGCACCGAGCAGAGTTGAGCCCGATCCGCCCCGAGAAGTTACCCGCAGGGACGAACCGGTCGTGGAGAGAACGAATCGGGGACTGACCCCGAGATCATAAAAATGCTCGAGGAACTGACAAAACGAGTGGAATCAGAGGAGAAGAAAATCAAAGCTAATGACAAAAAAGTAGAAACCTACAATTCCAGAGTAGACCAAATCCGGGAGCACCGCCAATATTGAAAGGTCTGGATTCCAAGAAGTTTGTGCAAAAACCTTTTCCTCCGAGCGCGGCTCCGAAGCTGATCCCCAAGAAATTATGTATGCCCGAGATACTTAAGTATAACGGAACGACCGACCCAAATGAGCATGTAACCTCTTATGCATGTGCCATCAAAGGGAACGACTTGGAGGACGATGAGATCGCGTCTGTCCTGCCGAAGAAGTTCGGAGAGGCCCTGTCAAAAGGGGCTATGATATGGTATCACAACTTACCTCCTAATTCTATTGATTCATTTGCTATGCTTGCGGATTCTTTTGCGATACAATTTTTAGGTCTGAAAACACGCATTGCACTCTTTTTCCCTTGAACCAATTTTGTCCCAAATAGGTTTTTCGGCAAGGTTTTTAACGAGGCAACGGCAAATCGTGCTAACTTAGAATTGAAGACCAGTTACGAACCAGTATCGAAGATCACAACAACAGTATTCGAGGCCTTTCTATGCTCGGCCCCGAACACTGGGGCCATCACCCTCGGTTAATGACTTTAGCAAGGAAAGAAACTTTATAGTTGAACAGTCCCGGCTCGATCGATAGGATTTATTGTAAGGCCAAACGGTCACATGAACCATGCCCGCATAGACTACTCGAGCCCTGACACAACACTTGTACACATGTGTAACTATCACGCACAAAAATAAACGTTTCTACCTTGCGAATAAAAACAAGACCTTCAATTTTTTTTTTGAACTGGTTATAAAGGCTACCCTCGGCAAACTACAAATCTAAAAAGTCATAAGTACTTTGGGGTAATAAGTTCTCGATCATGTCGAACCCCCACGGTGCCTTAAACGAAATAATGTCGAAGGCAAGGCCTGTTCGAACCTCCGGACATGACCTAACTATTTTATGCTAAGGCATTTCGATCTTTGCAAACATAAAGAATAAAGCAAAGGAAAACAGAATATAGAAATAGCCGAAGGGGAAAAAAAGCCTCATATATAATACACAATCTTTACAAAGGCCTAATGGCCCTAACAAAAATACAAAAGTACACGAGTACAAAAAAGCAAAGAAGCAAAAAAATTTTATAAAGGCGTCTAAACAGCCTGGTCTTCTTCGCCCCCGGTTCCATCGGAACCATCGAGTCTTCTTCTTCTTCTGGGCAGGCCAATTTCTTGGCCTCGGCCTCGGCCTCGAGCTCCTTAGCAGTCTCGATCTCGGCCGACAGATCGAAACCCCGAGCATGGATCTCCTCGAGGGCCTCTCTTCGTGATTGCCACTTCTCGTATTCAACGATATCTTTCAAGCGGCATCGGCCTAGTATTGGGCCACCATCTCGTCGGCATTGGCTTTAACCACTGCCGCCACTGACTTGGCCATTTCAAGTTCCTTGGCCATAATTTTCTGCTCGGAGGCAGCCGAACTTAGTCGAGATTGGAGCTCTTCGACCCTTTCCTTTGCTGCTCGAAGCTAGACCTCAGCCGAAGTCAGTTGCGCCCGAGCAGCCTCCTTTTTCGAGGCCAGAAGATCCATCTTGCCCCTCCATTCGTCGGTCTCAGCCTTGACAGCCATCTCAACTCGAAGTTGGTCTCTTCGGTCGATTTTCTATTGGACCTACGGATTCCGATGATTAGTCACCGAGCCTAGCTCATCGTCACTAACCTCAAATATTTTTACCTCTCGACCAAATCGACATGATCCTTCCGAGCCACCTCGAGCTGAGGCTCTTAGCCTCCCTCTCACGCTGCTCACTAAGAAGTTTGTAGGAATCTCTCTTCTCAATGAGCCCTCGAACCTCGGCTTCAAGCTGTTTCAGCTCATCCCCGATCGGAGAAAAGCCTCGTGGTAAAGCACTGAGGCTTACAAACACGAAGAGAAAATGTTAGAGCTATGTACAAAATAGCCTAAGTACAAATTGAAAACCATTGAGGAATGCTTAAAGTTACCCGGTTTAACGCCTGTTGCGCTTCATTGAACAGGCAGGGTGCATCGACCTCGTTCATCTTGGCCTGAGACACCAAAGATAACTGGTCACCCCTACGGGGGCAGAAAGGATCCGAGAATCCTCCAGAAGGGAGAAAGTGATGAATCGCTTTCGGCCAGCATCCACACTCGGGTGAGGAATCGATTGACCAACTTGGGACTCGAGGAAGGGCCACTTGCTCCCATAGATGGGCTTTTCCTCGGTATCTCTAAATCTCCTAACCCAGTGACACCCTCCGTAGCCGTAGAATCCACTCCACCAAAGAAGCCGCGGAAGGGATCGTCCGCACCGAGGACTCCCTTATTGGGATGTTCTTTCACCGTCTAAGCCTCATTGTACATTGGACTTAGTGAACGAAGGTGACTCGGTGAACTCTATCGCACTGAGTGCTCCCTTCGGCACACTACCCACCTCCCGGGAAGCTTCAGTCTCGGCCACCTCCTCGACCTCCCTAGCTTGATGAAGATCAGCAGCGCCTCACTCTGGTTCGGAGGCCCCTTGCACTTCAAGTCGTGTCGACACTCACGACACCAGATTGAAGGTTTCCTCCTCTTATTCTCCTTCATCCCTCAGCTGATAGAGGAAATCCGAAGGTGGTGCTCGAGCGTTGGTGCTTTCTTTGGACTTGCGCACCAGCCTTCTCTTTGGTTTCTTTTTCTCCGAGCCCGGAGAACTCGAAGCCCTTTTCCTCTTCTTCTCTTCGCTATGTCTCGGAGAAGGGGATTCAGTGGGGAGATAGTCATTACCGAATGGAGGTCTCATTTGGACATCCTTGGATAAACCTATAATAAGAAATAAAACAAGTGAGGACTTAGTCGTACAAAAGGGAAACCAAAAAGTACTCGTGAAAGAGATCTCATCGTGCGAGCGGGCTTCCCATCGACCTTTTGAAAGCTCGCACCACGAGCACTCGGATTAAGGCCATTGCGATACTATGCCCTTGACCCACTCCTTGAGTCGAGGAACTGCGTTCGGGATCCGGGCAACAGCTGCACCATCACAGAACACTGATAACAAAGAAGGAAAAGGGTCGATAAATAAGACCTTGAAGTTCACACCTCCTTTTTCCCGAGGGATAGGGGAGTTTTTCCAATTAAAGTGACATTATTCGAAATGGGATTATTTATTTATTTAGAGTCGCCACTTGGAATAGTTATTATGGTGTCCCAAGTCACCAATTTATTTTAAAATCCCAAATCGAGGAAAGCTGACTCTATTTGTGGTCCGCGAACACAGAAGACGGGGTAAGAAATTCTGTTAACCCGGGAGAAGGTGTTAGGTATTCCCGGATTCCGTGGTTTTAGCACGGTTGCTTAACAATTAATACTTGGCCTAATTATCTGATTTATTACCTGTTTTAAAGCCTAAAGTGCATTTTAACTTTATAACCGTGTTTAACAAAGTTTTAGTCGCTTTTAGGATTTATGGAATTTATTTGAATAAGTCGCGATGTCGCGCACTTATCATTTTTGTACACATTGTGAATCGCGTCACATGAGACGCACCCGCGATTTACAACGTGTTTATTATTATTATCATTTGAAGTTGAGGTCAAGTCGCGTGAAACGCGCACTTGAATTGGGGTTACGTGTCCACGAGAACCATACCCAGTCACGATGATTTATTTATTAATCATACCTAAAGCATTTAGCGCATTTGAATTATTTATCCTAAATTTGGGATCGCATGGAGAAGCTCGAATGTTATGGAATAACGCGGGTATGGTGTAAAGTTAAGTAATGGAAATTGGGGAATCAATTAAGTTACTAAGCTATTTAGAAGAAAGCTCTTGGGTTGATAAAAAATGAGCATCTGAGCTAAAGGAAAGAGCCCCAAGGTAGTACAATTTCACATCCTTGGACTGGACCTAGGTCCGTAAGCAAACCCATCCGGACAAACCATGGCCCAAATTACAGTTACTAGAAGTAGCTACTTTCCAAGCAGTTCATGGATTTCCGGCCAATAAACGTATTATACACATTTGATCACTAAATAAGAAAAAATTAAAGGAGCACTGCAAAATCATATATTCTCACTAGAACTACAAATTCAAACGGATCCAAACCCATATATCCATGCCTATTTCAGTTCCCATTTTTGTTTAGCAGGCACTAATCAGCATGCATTTCCAGAGAATACATTACATATATGAGCAAAATTTAAGTCTGAAAATTAGATGAGTTAATCCCTAGCAGATGCCGAAACATAGATGATCCCCCAGGAGGAAGACCACATAATTTTCTGAGATTCTTATAATATTTGCCTTCATAAATGACAATCGATCCAATTAGCGGCCAAATCTGTAGATCTCAGCCTCTTACCTCTAAATTCCTAACAACATGGATCTTCTATCAATGTTAGCACATCAGGATTCCAGTATCGCAAAGCATTTCAACATCTCCTAATTAAATCCTATGATCAAATACTTACATTGCTCAAACACAATAACAGTCACATGAATTTAAGGAGAAAGAAGAGATAAATTCACATTTATAGTAACAAAACGCCTGTTACAATTCATGGTTTCTATAAATTGAATGAAGATTACACTAATTAAAAGTTGGCTTGTACCTTAAACTGCAGCTGAATAAAAATAACAGCCAACGATCGTTATGGAGTTCAGCTAGTGAAGGAAGGAACAGCAGCAGCAAATCCAGATTTAGTTTTAAGCTTTTGAATTTTGAGATTTCTAACAGCTCGGTTCTCTCAAGAATCCCAAAATAACAAGTAGATGAACTAAAATTTGTCAGAAAAAAGGAGTTCCCTAACTTCTTTTTCTACTCTATTTGACAGAACAAGACCTCGACAAACCAAACTCGACCCGAGCTTTGACTAAGCTCAATTGGCAGCTGTTTCTGGGGCATTAAGGCTGAATTTTAGGCGGTTTCTGAACAGATTTTCACATCTGTTCGGCTTTGATTTCTGGACTGTTATTGGGTCGAATTTGGGGGCTAAATTAGGTCCGCTTTAAGCTGAATTTCAACAAAGAGAAAGGGGCTGTTTTCGGACCTGGATTTCAGCTGAATTGTGTTGATTTTAGCTGGGTTTAGGAGCTATTTTGGGACCTGGATTTCAGCTGAAATTTGCTGCAAAAAAGGATGTTGTTTCGCTGGTGCTTGTGGCTGGATTTTAGAGGTTTTAAGGTGGACTTTGATAGCTGATTTTTGGGTGTTTAATGGCTGAAAGTGGAGGTGGGTGTTAATGGAGACCAACAAAGGCTAACAAAGCTTGGGGAAGAAAAAGATAATTGCAATATGGGATCCAAAAACACAACTCCAAGGTCTCCGAATTATTCCCTTAGAAAAGATAATCCCAGCCTCGTTTTGTTATCTGTTTTTCCGTTTCTATCTCTCGTTTATTTTTTTTGTATCTAAATTCCAAAAGTTTGAACCTAAAAATTTCTAGCGAATTTGATTGAGAGTTTTTCCGTGTGCGCGACGAGAGGAGAGTGTGGGAGTGAGGTCTGGGAATTGTGACGATGCAGAAAGAGGGGATCCGTTTGTGAGTGTATTCGGAGAGATGAGGGGTTTTGTAGGTGAGGGGGTGAACGACGTCGTTCCCGTCGTTTCAGGGGCTAGGCGGGTTGGGCAGACAGGATTGGGCTAGCCTGTTGGACTTGAAGGGATTTGGGCCATTTTGAAGCTGGCCCAATTCGGAATCTTAAGGAAAAACTGACCTTTTCTTTTTTATTGGACCTTTCAAAAATGGCCACATTATTTTTAATTGAATTTTTTTGCAAAAAGACCTAATTAACATTTAAACTAATTGATTAAAGCTAATGTATATTTTTGTGATTTTTTTTAACCATGCTTCTAACTTATGATTAATTATTAAATGCAATTAACACACTAAATGAAAGATAAAATATTTTGATGATTGTTATTATTTAAAACATTTCTAAATATGCATGAACAACCTGAATAAATGCAAAAAAATAAAGAAAAATTTCTAAAATTTCATAAAATTAACTAAAATTATTTTTGGACTATTTTTAGGTGTAATTTCCTATGTGGGACAATAATTAGGTGCTCAAAGGTAAGAAGTCAAAATATTTATTATTTTAAATTCTATTTAAGTTTTACCACTTCGATTGCAATAAGCCAATAAACACATAAAATTGAACGCTAACATAAAAATAGTTAGACTTATGCAAGTTGCCTTACATATATAAAATCAATTGAAATGATAGAATAACCATTAAATCATACTTACTCCCTCTGTCTCAAATTATCTATCGTATTTCTCTTTTACACGCCCCTTAAGAAACATTAATTATGAGGAATATTTGACTATTTTACCCCTATTTTGAATATTTACTTTATTTATGTACTATCTTCATTTTCAAGAACAATTACTATTAATGGTTAAATTGGAAAAATATCATTTATTTTGCCTTGAAAATTATCATTTTTATTTGAAAAATAATCCTTTTGTGCCACATAATAAATTAATATTCAATTATTTTATTTTCAGAGGACCAACAAACTTGAGCCAAAAAGAAAACGGGGCATTTTCATTTAAATAGGTGGACGTGGGACATTTTTGTACTAAATTCGATATTTCTGAAGTAGTTTTAGCCTTTTTCCATAAATATTTTGAGTATAAATTTTAGTATCATTTCGAGCCATTTGGTTGGTAGAAAAATAGGTTTAATACCACATTAAAGTAACCACAATTATAGGCATTATTTAGTTGCTTCATTTATTTCCTCGTAGAGTAACACTTGCATAACTTATTGAAATTTACGTATTATTTATACAAGTTAGAATGTGAAATAAGAATATGAATATTAAAAATATTATCTAATAAAGTAAAAATAAAAAATAAATCTCTACATGTTTAATCCCCACATTATAATTTATGTATTACTAATCCTGCATAAATTGTCTTTGAACAAATGACCCTTAGAATAAATAATTTATGAAGTTTAACTTTTAATTGAGCTGTAAAATTCCCAGTTGGTAATAAATAAGAAGCTTATTTAACAAAAAAATAGTAAAATTTTGTATAAATACATTATTGGCAGAGGGACGTATATTTTGATCATTAAAAAAGCAGATGTTCATAGAAAAAGGATAAAGTAAATTTATTTTTTAATATTTATTATTTTTCTTTCC
>MCJB01021247.1:47016-70406 GCA_002018475.1 Nicotiana obtusifolia
TGGGGGGGGGGGGGGTTAGGGGAGGGGATGGTTTGTTTGTTTTCTTGAACCTGCTGTAAGTCGATTTATTGATAGCTAGATTGGGTGCTCTTTTTTTTTAATCAATTTGTTGGAAATAATGTTGACTGGTTAATAATCTGTTGTACTTTCTCCATTTGGGCTTTTTTTTGGGCTGCTCGGCTGTAGTACCATTTGTTTTCTCTTTAGTCAGTTGGATATGCTTATAAGCATTGAAGTTGGAGATTTGGTAATAATGCCCTTAATTTTATCTCAGAAATGATTTCCCCCTCTTTTTCCAACTTTTGGGGTTTGTCCTCCAGGGTGTTGGTTTATTAGTAAGAGCGCAGCGAATGATGTGTGGGTTAGGCGCACATCATCGATGCTATGACTTTTTGCTTTTGTTGCTGATGCTTATGGTTATTTTCTTATCGGGCATATATCACAAATAATATTTGGGCCTGATAGGTGAATACGATATATCTGGTGGCCTAAGTTGTATAAAGTTCAGTTTATCTGATGCCTAATTTCTTTGATCTCAGTGAAGTAGAGTTAAATCAGCAGATATGAATCCAGGAGGTTATACAGCAGAAGTTACAGGTCTTTCCCCTAATGCTACTGAAAAGGATGTTCATGATTTCTTTGGTTTCTGTGGGGCAATTGAACATGTTGAGATTGTCAGGTGTGTTTAAAATCTGGGAGTGCATTTACAATTTTATCACCCATACTCTATATTTCCGTGTCGATGGTTTAGGAAGAAAAGAAACGAATGGAAGGGAAATTATGAGTAGAGCTATATATTTTAACTCACAAATGTTTCTATCATTGTTTTTATTTTGTTTCAATTTCTTCAAATTCCTCAAAGTCCAAACCCACCCCATAATTGTATTGTACATACAATGTAAACGATCATCTTTTGCCATTTTTTCTGATACACTTAGCTTGATATATGAACGATAAACAAGTTTTGCAGCCACTATCGTTTCTTGGGTTATTATCTTGTTTCTTTTCTAATTTTGAAAGCTTTTGATCTCTTCTGATATGTTTGTATGTCAGGATAGAGCAAGTATGCCATATGTAGGTTGAGCAAAACAAAAGGGATCTGGTGTTCGCGGATATGCATCTATATCTGTTTATAATTTGGTCTTGTCTGTGACATAATTAGTTGATTTTCTGGCAAAACTATATCTTTAAGTATCATGTTTTGTTCTGAGAATCCAATATTGTTGCTATGTCCTTTAGCAAATGTAAAGTAGCAAAAATTTCACTTATGGTACTTATTTTGACTTTCCCGTTACCCTTCCAAAGTACGATTTTCATGCAGAGTAGTGTTTGCACAGCCTTTCCTATTGTAATTTGAAGAAATGTGGAGCATCACTAAGTCTTATTTCATCACCGGAGCTTTTAGTTAGCCAAACTGCTTAAATTTTACACTAGGCTTCAATATGACTGCTTTAGTTGTTATTTTTGTGAAAATCAATTATGTAATGGAGGAACTTTCTGCCAAGTTGGTCTCATAACACACACCATGTATTTCTTCCTGCTTTTTCCATTAGTTACTGTATAAAAAATTGTGGTCGCTGAGTGAGTGTATGCTTGTGGTTGAGAATGCAGAGCTGGTGAACATGCAAGTACAGCCTATGTGACATTTAGAAATCCTCATGCCTTGGAAACAGCTGTCTTACTCAGTGTAAGTTCTTTCAGATGGTTTATTGGTTTAGTTGTATAGTGAATAAGGTTTAGGGCTCTGAATAAGCAGCCTAGAATTGGATTCTGTCGACAATTTGACAGTTGCTAATTCTGGCTCCATGTGGTGTTAACTGAATGGATTATGTGTCACTTTCCTAATGTTTTTTTTCTAATGTAAAATAGTTCATTTACTGGACTTAAATAAAAATAGTATGTGCTTTGAGAGCGAGGGCAAGACCTCAATATTGATGTTTGAGTTCAATATAATATTGTTGGACCAATAATTTGGACCCCGACCATCTGTCACAAGTCACAACAATGCAAAACCTTTCTTTTTTCCTTGAGCTGTTTTCATAGAGCTTAAACTAATGTTGGTGTTGCTCGACAAGGTATTGTTTTATTTTGTCTCCAGCTACCGTTGGTCAAAATGCTTATCTTTTTCGCGGTAATTGGATGTCCTATCCTCCTGTAACACTTCTCATGAATTTGCTTGGTCTCAACAGCCAAGCAATGACTTATATGCAACCCCTTAATATTATTTTGATTCTGCATACATCTCTGTGCGCTTAGATTCAGTAACAACAACAACAACAAAAAACCCAGTTGAATCCCACAAGTGGAGTATGGAGAGTTAATGTGTACGCAGGCCTTACCTCTACCTTATGAAGTTGGAGAGACTGTTTTCAATAGACCCTCGGCTAAAAAACAGTGAAAGGAAGCAATAACCAATTAATAGCAACAACAAGGTAAAAGGCAACAGAAGCAAATGGCAAAACATGTATAACCAAGATCAAGGAATACGAGAATACAAGAATAGTGCCAACTGCTGGTAAGAGTGATGCACCGTGTAATAACAAGGAACTAGGAATAGGAAAATACAATATTAGTGCTAATACTATTGGTAGGACAAGGAGAAACTCTTGATTACCTGGCAACCCACGACCTTAATTTTCGACCTCCACACTTTCCTATCGAGGGCCATGTCCTCGGCAAGCTAAAGTAGTGTCATGTCCTGCCTAATCACCTCTCCAGATTACTTCTTAACCTCCCTCTACCACTCCTCTGACTTGCCACGGTTAACCTCTCACACCTCCTGACCGGAGCATCGGTGTCTCTCTTTTTCACATCCTCGAACCATCTCGGCCTCGATTCCCGCAACTTGTCTTCCACAGGAGCCACGCCCACTTGTCCCTAATAACTTCATTCCTGATCTTTTCTTTCCTGGTGTGCGCACATATTCATCTTAACATCCTCATTTCTGCTACTCTCATCTACATGAGATTTCTTGACTGACCAACACTCGACTCCATATATCATAGCCGGTCTAGCTACCACTTTGTAGAACTTACCTTTAAGTCTTGATGGCACATTCCTATTGCACAAGACACTAAATGCGAGCCTCCATTTCATCCATCCCGTTCCAATACGATGTGTAATATGCTCGTCAATTTTCCGGTTACCTTGTATTATGGACCCAAGGTATTTGAATTATCCTTCTTGGTGATGACTTATGTGTCAAGCTTCACATCCACTTTTTCTACATGCGTCGCAACACTGAAGTTGCACTTCAAGTATTCTGTTTTCGTCCTACTCAACTTGAAACCTTTAGACTCCAGAGTCTGGCTCCACATCTCCAGCCTAGCGTTAACCACGCAACGCATCTCGTCAATCAGCACTATGTCATCTGTGAATAACATATACCACGACATCTCCCCTTGGATGTGTCACGTCAGCGCATCAATCGCCAGAACAAATAAAAATGGGCTAAGAGTTGATCCATGATGTAACCTCATCTCCACTCGGAAATAATCTGAGTTTTCTCCTTACCCGAGTTTTAGCTCCATCATACATGTCTTTAATCACCCTGATGTACGCTACCGGAACACCGCTAACCTCCAAATATCTCCATAGGACCTCCCTAGGGACTTTGTCGTATGTTTTTTTTAGGTCTATGAACACCATATGTAAGTCCTTCTTCCTCCCTATATTGCACCATCAACCTCCTCACAATAGGTCTATGAACACCATATGTAAGTCCTTCTTCCTCCCTATATTGCACCATCAACCTCCTCACAAGATGAATGACTTCTCTAGTCGGCCACCCAGGCATGAATCCGAACCGATTCTCCGAAATAGACACACTCCTCCTCACCCTCTTCTCCACCACCCTCTCCCAAACTCAGATTCAATTACATATAAATATAGTTTAATGCTGAAATGTAATCTTTTATTTTTCACACCAAAGTAATTTGTTCCTTTGAGATGTATATTTTGATTGAATAGTTCTCATTTATAACTAACTTCTCTCAGGGGGCTACCATTTTGGATCAACGTGTGTGCATAACCAGCTGGGGTCACTATCAAGATGAATTTGATTATTGGAATCATTCATCATGGAGACCTCAAGAGGAAAGTGGTTCAAGTGTATGTTCTTCACCCTCATGCTTTCCTATCTGCATGGTACTCATTTCTTTTATGAACAGTGAGGTGTATATATCTAACGAGTGGATTTATAATTCCAGCAGGACCCCCAGGGACTCCATTTTGTTTCTTCTGCTGGGGAAGCTGTGACGTTGGCTCAAGATGTGGTTAAAACCATGCTATCTAAAGGGTATGTTCTTGGAAAAGGGGCACTGGGAAAAGCCAAAGATTTTGATGAATCTCATGGGCTGTCAGCAACTGCAGTCTCCAAGGTTGCTGATTTAAGTGAGAGAATCGGCCTCACCGACAAGTTCTGCGCCGGGGTTGAAGTGGCCAGATCTGTGGATCAGAGGTATCACATATCGGATACCACCAGATCAGCTGTGTCAGCTACTGGTAGAACTGCTGTCTCTGCTGCAAGTGCTGTTGTCAACAGTAGCTACTTTTCTAAAGGAGCTCTTTGGATGTCTGGTGCTCTTAGTAAAGCGGCTAGAGCTGCAGCTGACTTGGGTAGCCGAGGCATTAACAAATGAGTAGATTCAGAGCAACTGCCATGCAGCTTAGATTCTTCTATATGAGAATGGTGCTAGTTGATGTAGTCTTCTAGTGTATATACCTTATACCTGTCGCATGCAATATCCCTTTCATTGGCAGTTTGGCACTGGTATTAGTCCTCTGGGTTGTGTGGTCTAGAGTTGTGACTTGAATGGATTGGCCTGATGGTGTTAATTCATCTGGAGTCGGACTCGTGTTTCCTTTCCACTTTTGTTGGGATATCAGGTCGATGTTGTGAAGGACATACAGTACTATAATACGTGTTTGAGTAGAAATTTTCTTCAGTGTGTTTTTTACTGGTCTTGCAACATGCAGTTGTGCTAAAATTCTTTGTAAAGATGACTTGTTGGAAGGTGCTCTCAAGATGCAAATTTTAAGATCTGCTTTAAGGAGGCCGCTATCGACAACTGATAAACAATCTTTTGTCTGTCTACGTAAACTGGAGTCGGTTCTGTGCTGGGTATGGTGTACATAAGTATTTGGTGTGTGTGTAATTTTTGTTTATTGCTAAATTTTAGTGTATGAAGAAGAATTTGCATGTGTCGGGAAAAAGAAGAATTTGCATGGAGTACTCACACCAATATCATATCTTTTGGTCATGGGTACATTAAGAAAAAAAAAGATTCACGAAACTCAGTAGGTGTTTGGACAAAAATTTGATTTGAAATGTTTTCGGAAATGTTCGGACAATAGTTGTAGCGACGATTAAGTTGTATTTGTGTGATTTATACTTTACGGGTTCGAATCATGAAATCAACTACTAATGCGTGTATTAGGGTAGGCTGTTTATATCACACTCTCTTGGGATGAGGTCCTTTGTCCGGACCCGAACGCCGGATGCTTTGTATACTGGACTTTGCTTTTTTGGATAATATTTGTAGATTTTTATTGTTGTGTCGTTCACTTTCGTTATTCTATTACCTTGTTGCTAGTGTTTGTTGCTTCCTTTTTGTTGTTTCTTGAGCCGAAAGTCTACCGGAAACAACCTCTCTACCTTTACAAGGTAGGAGTAAGGGTTGCGCACATATTATCTTCCCCAAATTCTGATTGTGGGATTACACTAAATTTGTTGTTATAAAAAAAAAAAAAGATTATTGAAGTTGAATTTTTTTTATATATATTATTTTTGAGGTAGTGCAAATGATCCACGTGAATAAGTTTTTTCCATATAGTTAGCGGGGAAGTAAGAGGCATATTATACAATTGGAGAGCATATTATTGAATTGTCTAATTGAAATGTCCTATTCAGAAGCAAGTAGTATATGAAAATTACAGATGATCCTCTAGTAAAGTGTGTTTCTTTTTGAAATAATATTTAGCAAATTTTCAATTTTATAGGAACCTGTTGATATTGCTATGTCACAAAGGACTGTCGTGTCAATGCCACAATTAGTTGTCGATTACAAAATGACATAACAAGAAAAGTGAAATTCTTACGTTAATTAGACTATTCTTAAGCTCGACTCTTTCCTAACCCATCGCCGTCGGTGGTCTTACGTCTTCTTTTTTTTTTCTTTAGGAAAAAGTCAAGCACCCTCCTTTGAATCCAACGCGTACCGTATCAACAATCCGGCCGACGTCGTTTCCCCGTAAAATTAAAAAATATTTCACGTATTCTCACTCCACCACGGTTCTTACAGCTGAGCTTCAATTTTGATATCTTAGCTAACACATTTCCATTTTCCAGATCGAATGTGATACCAAAAGAAATTATCAATTTAAGTGTAGCTGTAATTGTAACTGAAGCAGATCTAAATTCAATTATGGATGCGGTGTCGATAAAAGTACCGTACAAGAATTTAAAGCAGGAAGTGGAATTAGTTAACGTTGATGAATCATCTCGTTTTACTCATTTAGAGATCCGCAGTGATTCGTCTCCTCCTCCTAGGGCTTCCAATGGCGAACCACGCGATTCGCATTCTCCTCCTCAGCCGCCGCCTGTACGGAACAGTTTACTCACTTTAATTCTCAGTTGCACCGTCGCCGCCGGTGTTCAGTTCGGTTGGGCCTTGCAACTCTCTCTCCTCACTCCTTACATTCAGGTGCGCTAATTTCTACGCTACGACTCTCTCTGTTCCATTTTATATATGATAGAGTTGGCCTGAAGTTTAATAGAATGTTAATTTGACTTGTCTACCTGTTTCGTTTTGATTTGTTTCGACTGGATATGGAGTTAGAGATGTTAATTTGACATATGCATTTATAATACTGGTAGTGAAGGAAACCGTTTGGGCCACAATTGTAAATTTCGTTCAATGGAGGTTACATTATATCAAAGCTTCGAATTCAGTTTCTATTTTTGGTAAAAAGCTGTACATTTGAGAACAGTTTCTTTCTGTACAAAAATTTGATTTCTATAAGGGATTAATTTTAGTCTATAAAAGGTTACACAGAATATTTCAGCAAATAGCACTTAATAGCCTAACGGCTTTTAAAAACAGCTTGGATTTGATATCATCGCCTTTGAGAATTGATACTTTGTTTTTAAGTAAATAAGAGAAACAGAAAGCCAAATCATGTTCATGTCGTTACGGCTGGGGTGGAGTTTGCTCATGCCAAAAATTAGAAGGTTTGAGTTTTCTGTACTCTTAATCCGCAGATGTGCAGAAATGGTCTTTAAAAGCCACAGTTGTTTTCCGCTAGCCTCGAGCAATGAATTCTTTTAATTTTCTATATTTTCAGTGGCTTTAGGTTTTATTTTGCCTATTTCTCGTTTTGAGCTTTTTTGCCTATAATTCTTCTTTTTTGTGTTTTGCAGACACTTGGCATAGAGCATGCCTTCTCTTCTTTTATTTGGCTTTGCGGTCCTATTACAGGCCTTGTGGTAGGTGTCACAATCAACTTCATATCAAATATCATGGCATTTTATTGCAGATTACTAGGTAAAACGTCCATCTAAAACAATGAATGGCAGTAATTAGGATTCAGAGTTCTGAGAACAACTCTACTGAGAGAAATTCCTGAAGATATAAAATAGGGATAACCTTTGCGCCTGCAGAGCCAACTACATAAAAGCTACAACACTTTGAAATTTTGTTGACTCTTAAAACAAAAAAATTTTAGACTTCAGCGGGGTACTTAAACTTGCATATTTGGCTTGCTGAACTATAACAACTTTTTTCTTTTGGAGCTCTGCAAAATTTGTTAGCTGTTCCTAGCATTAGAACTTTCTGTCCTTTGTTCAGTAAATTAATGTCGCCAGACATATGCTACACACAAAATATGTGGAGAAGTTTTGGTGCAGCTCCATTGATTATTCAACTTAGAAGCTTTTCTTCTTGGACATTCTTTCAGGTACAACCTTGTGTAGGTATATGGAGTGATAAATGTCATTCGAAATATGGCAGAAGAAGGCCTTTCATTTTTGTTGGAGCTGTCATGATATCTATTGCTGTAAGCATTTAGAAGTTATGTTTATCTTATATTGAATTAATTGGTTCCAGTTAAATCGGCTGAACTTAATCTTGTCATTTAGGTGATAATTATCGGGTTTTCTGCAGACATAGGATACTTATTGGGGGACACAAAAGAGCATTGCAGGTTCTTTCTTCCTCTTGGTCCTGTAATTTTGGTATTATCTGAATAAGCTGTGAAGTCTTTGATTAATGTGTGAAAATACAGCACTTTCAAAGGCACTCGCTCTAGAGCGGCTATTGTCTTCGTTGTTGGGTTTTGGATGCTCGATCTTGCTAATAATACCGTGCAGGTTAGCATCTGAAAGTTTAATACTATTGCTAGGAGTTTAGATGATTCTAATAGATGGTACCGTAATTGTTTTATGTTGGCAGGGTCCAGCTCGAGCTCTTTTGGCAGATTTGTCAGGTAAAAGCTCCATTAGATGGAAGGGAGAATTGTCTTCTCAATTATTGATACAGTTCTCCTTTTGTTGTGAGTTATGCAGATGTCTTTGTAACTTGATTGTAGGTCCTGATCAAAGAAATACTGCAAACGCTGTGTTCTGCTCCTGGATGGCTGTTGGAAACATTCTTGGATTTTCTGCTGGAGCCAGTGGAGGTTGGCACAGGTTGGTTGTTTTATTGCGTGTCTGAAGTGACATGGTGATGTTATATGTGTATATGCTTATGTGAAAAGATAGTCAGCATCCTGCTTGAACAATAATACTTGTTCAACATTCTTCTTGAGGGTCAACACTTTGAAATTTGTTGCACTTTTAGTGGCAAAAATTGTCTTCTTAATTAAGATTTGGTTCATATTGACAAAACTTTGTGCCTGGGCAGATGGTTTCCCTTTTTGACAAATAGAGCTTGTTGTGAGCCATGTGGAAATCTCAAAGCAGCGTTCTTAGTTGCAGTGGTGAGTTAATTGTCCTTGATAGAGCCCTTGCATAGATATTTCTATTTTTGAATCTTGATTTATGGGATCTTCTACTTTAGTTCGACATGTTTTATTCTACATTTTTTATTGGATGTACATTGACAAAAAATATTGCTAAAAGAACATAAAAGGGAGTTTTTGGATCTACTCGTCACATCCTGCATCCTTAGTTAATAAAGATTTTCCTCAAACATCTTTTCTAAACAATGTCTTAAAACACTAATCACGTCCTCTTATGCATCTTGTCTCTTACTTGCTGATATACTATTGTTGAAAGTTGGCTTTCTGAAATTGGATAAAGTACAATGAGAACATATACTCCTGAATCCCAAGCTAGTTATGGTCGGCTAATGACTACAAGAAAACCCCAGAAGATTCAAGTAAATTGATGGAAAACCCAACAACCCTAAAGAGAAGATGAATAACATAAACATAAAGGATAGGGCAGAGTTGAACTAATTAACTAGGTTAACACAAAATCAAGCAATAGATAGTTTGAATCCTTGCTAACACTATCAATTAGCCCAAACCAAGATAGAATTAGAAGAAGAAGAAAAAGATAGATTCAAATAGAAGCAGCAATTAGTCAACACAAGAAAAACATATCTTTAACCAACTACTTAGCAATTCAACTATAAGGGGTCGTTTGGTACGTGGGATAAGGTGGGATAAAATGTAGTATTAAATTTATACTTATGTTTGGTAGGCCGTGTGGCCCAAGTGGGGTGGACATGTGGCCCACAAGTGATTCGGTCATGAGAATGACATTTCCAGAAGTCCAAATGCTAGTCAACCAAGTCAACATCTTGGCCAAACGTGATCAAATCCCTGTCAATCCTCTGTCTAATTTGGTCAACTTTTCGTAGATCCCACCAGCCTTGTTAAATGGTGTAAGTACATAAAAATGCTACCGTGCTACATTATATGAATTCTCATTATTCATTCCACTTCATGTGGATCTATTTCATCTAAAATTGGATAAGTGCTGTGAAAAGCCATTGCGCCGTTGCTTAAAGTGATGACGTCATGCGAGGCGGGTTTATTGCTTCATGGGTGAAACGATGCGCTTCAAAGAAATTCATGCGTCAAACAGTGAGACTGAACGTGTTTTCAGTTAGAAAGGGTCAATTCTTTAATTCCGGCTTTAAGAGATGGTAAAAAAAGAGGAAAAATGGAGGAAATGTAACCTTATGAGTTTCCCTTTGAACAGTGTATATCTCATGATTTAGTTACATTTCTTGTGAATTCCAGCACCTGGAATCAAGGGTTCATCAAATACGTTGACTGTCTCTTTCCTGCTATTTGTCTTTAGACTTAAAATATTTGTTAAAGAGCTTTAGGTCATACTATGTAATTCGCAGAAGTCATTTTGTTGGCTAACATTTCTAAACGCAATCAGCTAATCAAGGGAGACAATTTTTCTATTTATGATATACTAATTATTAGGTGTTATGAGTTACGACTGTGAAGAATTAGTCTATGCTTAAA
This sequence comes from Nicotiana obtusifolia, assembly GCA_002018475.1. Lineage (NCBI taxonomy): Eukaryota > Viridiplantae > Streptophyta > Magnoliopsida > Solanales > Solanaceae > Nicotiana > Nicotiana obtusifolia. Next base: position 57,502 of record MCJB01021247.1, read on the forward strand.
CTTGAACATAGTAAAAATGAAACCTTCTCTGGTGTTATTACTGGCGTGATCTAGTACCCATGTTCGTTCTATGTAATTCAAATTCTTTCTGGAATGTGAACAGGTCTTTTTGACTCTATGCACGTTGGTAACTCTCCACTTTGCCAAAGAAGTCCCGCTGTCACTCAAGCAAACCAACCGCTTATCAGATTCTGCTCCTCTGTTGGGTAGTCCTCAGAATACTAGCTTTGACCTTTCTCAATCAAAAACGGAGTCGCAATCTGTAAATAATGTGACCAATAATGAATCTGAGGTGGGTCATGTAACCATTAATAGTCCAAAGAATGAAGACCAGAGACATGAGCAGGATCAAGGTGATAGCTTCACTGATAGCCCTGGAGCGGTTTTGGTCAATCTATTGACCAGCTTACGACATTTGCCTCCTGCAATGCATTCGGTTCTCATTGTCATGGCTCTGACTTGGGTGAGTAACTTTCTGATTTTTCTGATTTAAGCTTTTAACTAGCTGTACAATTTTCCCATTTCGCTATACTCTATGAGTTTTATTTTTTTGTTTTTCTCATGATCTTTCCACTGCCGCTAATTATATATCTTTGTGTTCTTTCAACCAGTTGTCCTGGTTTCCCTTTTTCCTCTTTGACACGGATTGGATGGGGAGAGAAGTCTATCACGGGGACCCGAAAGGAGAAGCAGCTGAAGTAAAAGCATATAACCAAGGTGTCAGAGAAGGTGCATTTGGTTTGCTATTGAATTCTGTAAGAACTCAGAATTGAAAATCACTAGTTATCCTTTATTTAGATCTAATAATAGGTGTTTTGCAGCTTAACTAGAAGTAATGATCAATCGAGAGCTTATTTATGTTTCTCTCTCTCATAACTGCTCCAGTATTTTTAACGTCTTTAAGTTATTGTCATGAATCTCCCTGAGCAGGTTGTTCTTGGCATTACGTCCTTTTTTATTGAGCCAATGTGCAAGTGGATTGGTTCCAGACTTGTTTGGGCTGTGAGCAACCTCGTTGTATTTGCCTGCATGGCCAGCACCGCTATCATTAGCCTGGTTTCTATCAGTGCACATTCACGAGGAGTCCAACATGTGATTGAAGCTACTCAATCAACGAAAATTGCTTCTTTGGTTGTTTTCTCGCTTCTTGGCATTCCTCTTGCTGTAAGTTTTAATTATGTTTTTGTACCTGTTAGCTGATCATACAGTAGATATGACTTGTATTTCTGTGGAGATTGATACTTTTGGGTGCGTGTTTATCCTTTCATGCATTTTGCTTTACATGCCTGCAGGTCACTTACAGTGTTCCTTTCTCTATCACAGCAGAGTTGACAGCTGATGCTGGCGGTGGTCAAGGTATTTGTTCAATCTGTTAAAATTATTATCATGTCTAAGTCGATAAGGCCTTATATTTTATTATTTGAAACTGGTACGCTTTTTGCAGGGTTGGCAATAGGAGTCCTAAATCTTGCAATTGTTGTACCTCAGGTAACTTTGTCTTTCTATCCAATTGTTGCTACTCATCTTCATCGTGTGTGCGATATATTTATGCCATACAACAACAACAACAACAAACCTAGTGTATTGCCACAAGTGGAGTCTTACCCCTACCTTTAAAAGGCAGGGAGGCTGTTTCCGTTAGACCTTCGACTCAGGGAAGATAAAGTGAAGGGCCAATGACAAGCAAACCAATCGGAAAATCAGGCGAAAACACACAACTATCACTAGCTAGTACAGTTAAAACCAAAGCGAAGGCAACCACAAGTAATAACAGAAGTCCAAAAAGGCAAAAATACATAAAGACACTAAGTGTTGTACTAAGCTACTGTAACAAAACAAAGACAAAGCTCGGCTACCTAACCCTCTACTTTAATTCTCAACCTCCATACTTTCCCATCCATGGTCATGTCCTCAGTGAGCTGGAGCAACGCCATATCTTTCCTAATCACCTCTCCGCAATACCTTTTCGGCTTGCCTCTACCCCTCCGTTGGCCCTCCAGGACAACCTCTCACACCTCCTCATTGGTGCATCTGTGCGTCTCCTCTTCACATGTCTGAATCATCTTAGTCTTGCCTCCCGCATCTTGTCCTCCACAGAAGCCACGCTCACCTTGTCCTGGATAACTTCATTTCTAATCCTGTCTAGTCGGGTATGCCCACACATCCATCTCAGCATCCTCATCTCAGCCACCTTATTTTCTGGACATGAGAGTTCTTGACTCGCCAGCGCTCCACCCTATACAACATAGTCGGTCTGACCACCGCTCTATAGAACTTTCCTTTTAAGTCTTGGTGGCACATTTTTATCACACAAGACAAGGAAGCGAGCCTCCATTTCATCCATCTCGTCCCAATGCAATATGTGACATCTTCGTCAATCTCCTCATTCCCTTGAATAATAGAACCAAGATACTTGAAATTCTCTAGGATGGCTTGTGAATCTAGCCTCACGTCTTCGTCCACCACCGGAGTCGCACCACTGAACTTCCACTCCAAGTACTCCGTTTTGGTTCTGCTCAACTTGAAACCTTTCGACTCTAGGGTCTGCCTCCAAACCTCTAACCTCCCCTTAACACTGCCACGTGTCTCGTCAATTAGCACAATATCATATGCAAATAACATGCACCACGACACTTCCCCCGTCTGTGCGGCGATTGCCAGGGCAAATAGGAGAGGGCTGAGGGCTGACCCTGGTGCAACCCCATCATAACTGGGAAGTGTTCCGAGTCCCCTCCTACTGTCCTCATTCGACTCTTAGCTCCATCATATGTATCCTTAATAGTCCTAATGTATGCAACTGGAACACCTTTGGCCTCCAAACATCGCCACAAGACCTCCGTCGACACTTTATCATAAGCCTTTTCAAAGTCGATGAACACCATGTATAAATCCCTCATCCTCTCCCTATACTGCTCCATCAGCCTTCTCACAATGTGAATGGCTTTTGTGTTTGAACGTCGTGGCATAAATCCGAATTGGTTTTAGAAATAGACACAATCCTCCTCACCCTAATGTATGCAACTGGAATACCTTTGGCCTCCAAACATCGCCACAAGACCTCCGTCGACACTTTATCATAAGCCTTTTCAAAGTCGATGAACACCATGTATAAATCCCTCATCCTCTCCCTATACTGCTCCATCAGCCTTCTCACAATGTGAATGGCTTTTGTGTTTGAACGTCGTGGCATAAATCCGAATTGGTTTTAGAAATAGACACAATCCTCCTCATCCTCAGCTCTCCACCCTCTCCTTAACTTTCATGGTATGGCTTAGTAACTTGATACCTCGAATATCCCCCTTGTTCTTATACAACGGAATCATCGTACTCCATCTCCATTCATCTGGCATCTTTTTCGTCTTGAAAATAACATTGAATAACCTAGTGAGCCACTCCAGGCCCGCCCTACCTACGCTCTTCCAAAACTCCACCGGAATTTCGTCCGACCCGATTGTTCTCCCCCTGCTCATCTTACGCATAGCCCCCTCAGCCTCCGCAACTTTTATACGCCTACAATACCCAAAGTCTCGACTACTCTCGGAATGTTCTAAATCCCCCGGCACAATGTTCTTATCCCTTTCTTCGTTCAAGAGTTTATGGAAGTAAGTCTACCATCTTCGTCGAATAAGTGCCTCATCCGATAGTACCCTGCCTTCCTCGTCCTTGATACACTTCACTTGATCCAGGTCACGGGCCTTCCTTTCTCGCGCCTTAGCTAGCATGTACAACTTCTTATCACCTCCTTTGCCGCCAAATTCCTTATACAAGCGTTCAAACGCGACAGTCTTAGCTGCAGTAACCGCTAACTTCGCTTCCTTCTTGGCCACCTTATACCGCTCCTTGTTCGACCTCTTTTCCTCCTCATCCACGCTCTCCAAAAACGGCAAGTATGCCGCCTTTTTGGCTTCCATTTTTCCTTGGAGCTCAATACTCCACCTCCAGTCCCCTTTGCGGCCACCAGAGGAGCCCTTCGAGATCCCCAGAACCTCTCTAGCCGCCTCCCTAATGCAATTCACAGTCGCAGTCTACATACTACTCATCTCCCCACTGCTCGAGATATTTTTATTCCATGATGTAATTAAGTTACCTTGTATTTTGAAATTTACGTTAAGGTTGACATATTGTTCTATTTGCTTAGATGATTGTATCACTTGGTGCCGGTCCATGGGATGCTTTATTTGGTGGAGGGAACATACCGGCATTTGTCTTGGCATCTTTATCTGCACTTGCTGCTGGCATTTTTGCAATGCTCAGACTACCAAATTTATCAAGTAATTATACTTCAACTGGTTTCCACTTTGGTTGAGTAAATTAGTTCATTATACTCATTACACGTAGGACATGTTAACGAACCAACAAAAGCATAGTATAGTTGTGAAAGATATCTGAAACTTCCACTCATATTCAATTCATTTTCCCCCAATTTTTGACATTCTTGTATAATGTAAATTGCATCTATAATGAGGAAGGAGTGTTGATTCGTAGATGTGAATATCTAGATATTTTAGTAATTTGTTGCAACCAATTTTTCAGACAATCTTATAGAGATGTTTTAGAGACTTATTACTCTTAGATATATATACTAGGGACGAAGCCAAGTTGATATTATATACATACGATGGTGAAAAAGTATCCCATTTCATCGCGCCTGAGGAAGCGTGTATATGTTTAGTTATAGATCTGCTCACTCTATTTTTTCTATGATCGATGTGTCTGCCATGGTATAGTATGGTTCCTCAGTGACTTAATAAGTGACTTGAAAGGAGACATTCTGAATATATGATATTGGTAAAAATTCTAATCAGTGGTCATCACTAATTATCTCTTCATCGACTTACAAATGAATATTTACAAACTTTCTTTTAATTAAAGCAACTCAATAACTGCGGGTGCCAACGGAAACAGATTATTGTTTTGAAGTTTAGAATTTCAACCTTCTTTTCCGTCTTGCTACTACCAACGGTATGTCTGTAACGTTTCCTAAAGTTTTGAGGAGTACTTGAAGTCTTATTTCAAAATTTTGTGAGAACACTGATGACAAGCTTTTGAAAAATAAACAATCAACTGAGAAAGTGAATTATTTTGCTTTTCTGCCTTATATGTCGCGCAAATTTATGTTAGAAAATAGAGCTTTTTTGATTGATATAAGATATTGTCGAAATGTTTCTTATTCCATTCTTTCTTGCAACACGATTTCACTATATTGTAATATTTACGTTTTTGACTTATTCATTGTGCAGTTTCTTTTGAGGCAAAAGATATATAATAGGACCCTAAACAAATTAAGTATTAGCTAATACTGTAATACAAATTTAAAAGAAATTAAAGTATATGGAGCTCTTTTGAGGCAAAGTATTAAAAGAAAGTCTGCATATAGAGTACTAACTAATTCAGCCATATTTAAACCACTAAAGGCTGCTGCTTCAATTCCACACGACAGTTCAGATGAAAAGAGTTCCTTTCAAGGGTTTAATTCTATATTTAGAAAGGGTTCAACTTTTAATCTCCAATAAGTCATCTTTTCCCTTCAAAATTTCCAATTACAGAGAGCGACTAAGAGTGAGAAGTGGAAAGCTGAGGAACATTATAAAAAATTATATATACTACTCCACTAATTATGGCAAGTGACTCCTAATATAATTTACTAATTTCAATCAGCATTTCCCTCAAGCTTGGCATGGAAATCGTACGTCCCAAACTTGTTGCATGCGTAGAGTATTGGAAGGTTCTATCAATGATTAGCGAGCTAGTCGTATCCTTCAGTTTAATACAACTTTTCTTTTTTGAAAAATACTACTACTATCAATTTATCAGATGTACGTTTGAGGTGAGTTTTGTTATCCAGAGAAAGATTCTTATATCCAATTTATACGAGTATTTTCTTAAAGAACTATTCGAAAATATATTAATATTCCAAAATAAAAGCAAAACGGGCAGAATTGTAAATCAAAACTAATTTAAATGACATATTGTATTCCAATTGCCGTCAGCATTATCCAATGAAATAATTTTTTTTTGGAAAATCCAATGAAATAATTAGTTTAAGATAAAACAATATAGGTTGCAATGTTCCGAAAAATATAAATTTAATTGCTTAACTCCGGAAAATGTAACTATAAATAGATACTTCGTTCTGTGCCCGAAAGAGGATATACTGTAATATAGTAATGTCATATGAAAGCTAGATTTGACACAAAACAAGATGAGTAAAAAGGAATAATCTAAACATAAAGAACTTCTGCACAGGTGACTGTACTAAGGACAGGAAAGAAGAGTAATAACAAAATAAAATAAGGTAGGAAAGGGTAGAAAAATCAAATCAAGAATCACAGACCTTACAGTAATATTATTATATATTAATTGATTGGATGTGATCTAACTGTTTAGAGAAATTTTGTGTACTTGTTTCTATCAATATGAACACTAGATTCGATAAGCAAGCATGTGATAAATCTGCATGGAAAATCCCTAGTGGATTATCTTCTTCTATTTTTTTTTAAAAAATAATTAGAAGAAAGTTAGAGAGAGATCAAGTTAGTAATTCGTGAATTCTTTTTATGGGATCATGTGAAGAAATGATAAATTATCTCTGGCATATCATGGTTGGAAATTTTGGCATTTTATTACAGTTCTGTATATTGCAATATTTATTTCGTAATATTAAAGAAATGTAAGTGGGAAATTTAAGAATATTTGATTAAGAGGCTATGAAGTGGCTTAATGGTGGATTCTGAAGCTAAGACACATTAGATTATATTAATATTGGGATATCAAAATTCTAGCCTTGTTGTGGATATGGAGGATCATAATTATAAGGTAACATGTGCTGGCCACATAATGTGGAATTATTGCAATTAATTAACTGCTAATCTCTGAAATGCTTGCCTTGTGTCAACGGCTTGTTTTACTATTATTTTTTCGATTTTTCCATCCGGCATCCTATACTTGCATTAGAGATCCGAATTACTTTGAGTTCGCGTCGTATAAGACTCATAAAAAACGTTTTCCAATAGTATTTTTCTTTCATTCCCAAAATTCGAATTAAAAACTTTTGAGATCAATCTTATTTAATTGTGGTAACGATTTGTTTATTAGTCTTAACTGTTTCTGTCAGAAAGAAAAAGTTAATTAAGCTACAGTCTATAATTATTTGCAAATAAAAACTGGGAACAGACATTTGGATCTAACTTCGAGGTTGCTTCTGGAAAGTAGTTATAGCACATTTTGTGAAAACTAATTAATGGGGCATGGCCCTAGCTAATCATAGACTTTTTAAACTTAGATGGATCCCCTGGAATTTTGGAAATCTACTCCGGGACCATTCGAGCTTTACCACTACCAAATTATTTAAAATATAAGGTAAAATAACAAATTAAATTCCTTTAATAATGTAAATTTTCAGTACACTCATGTCAATTGATATAAGTTAAATCTTCTTTAATATACTATTTTACTGGCGAAGTCAAATTTTTTCCTAAGAAGATTCAAAATATAAAGATAAACAAATGGAGAAATTAATTGGATTCGATATTTATTATGTATATATAAAAAAGATTAACGCTACATATAATATAATTTTTTGGTGAAAAGAATTCGAATGAATCTCTGCGCCTCCTAGCTCCTCCTTGGTGAGTTGCAAGTAAAGCCCATGGCCCCCAAATCCCATTAGAAACTTTTTTGGCTCAGAATTCAGCCTTTATTTAGCATTGTACATTTAGGTCAACCTAATTGTAAATTTAAAGAGTTTTATGCTGCATAAATTCAAATTAATCGATGCTCAAAGTTAAGAAAAAACGAGCGAGAAATAAGAAAGTAAAAACGTTCATATTTGCATGGGTAAATGTCATCTCTCTTTATAGTGATAGCTCTCTTTTCTGAATAAATAAATAATGGACTGGAGATTAGATCTAAGAAATTATCTCAAATTCTTGGGGAAAGGCCTATATATATGATTTATCTATATTTTTTCCGAACCAATGTATACATGATATAAACAGAATTGGAGTCAACACTCAAATATTGAAGCAGGTGAAAGTGATATTGAAAGAGAGAGAGAGAGAGAGAATGATGGGGAAAAAAGAGATGTACATGTGATCAAAATGTAGGGTCAAGTAAGGAATAAATACAGGTCTAGGTGACTCATAATAGTACAATAAATTTGAAAAATAAAAAGAGAGGCTTGTGTTGGATGCTAGGTAGTGGGTGACAGTAGGTCACATGAATCCTTACTTTCTTGACTTTTATCTATCCATCAAAGCTAAAAAGGACTATAAAGATAGTGCAGTAAACTCTATATTGGAAGCGAAAAGAAATGAAAGGAAAAGGAAGTATTTTAAAAAATAAAAGAACGTCAGTTCGGTGTACAAAGTATTCTGTATTAACGTAAGGTTCGGGGAAGGACTGTAATTTTAGATAGTCTACCCTGATGCAAGTATCAGTGGTTGATTTTACGGAAATGATGTCGGAAAAGGAAGTATCTTTTCTCTTAAATAATGGTAGTATCCGGATTTGCGCGCATTTAGTCTATTTCATTGAGTACCTATTAATCACCAGCATTGATGTCGAATAACTTTGCCTACTAAAGCTTTAGACAAATAAAAAAAAGTCACCTAATATTTTTTATTTCGACTGAAATTTAAACTTGAGATCTTATGATTCTACACTGCTACGTTGATCACTAACCCACCCTCACGAGCGCATAAGGAAAAAGAAGTATCGCAAAACTAGTGGTGGGTACACACAAAATACAAGATCCTTTGATTACTGGAATGAGAAAAATAATTTCGATATTAAATTTAGTATAAGTTTATACTGTTTGATGGACAATTCATTTTTGGTATACGCAATTTCGATATTAAATAATTTTTTTTCTAAAGTGTTATTTATTTTTAAAAGTAAGAGTAAAATTATAAACTTTCATATTATGAAATCGTAAATATCATCAGTAGTGCAATGAACAAAACATTAGGCAAAATAGCATATGTATTAAATAATTATAATTTTTTTAATTGTAATTCCGGTATAAATTGCTTTATAACAATGTTTTAAGCTTGCCCTCGATCTATTTTTTTTGGGTATATTATCTTTTACAGTATATATTTCTGATAGATACCATACCCCTTTAATTTCATTGTCAATTGTCAGCACAAGTTTGCTAACGTCGCCTTCACGAGAATGACCATTTCCAACTCTCCTTGTTTTCTTCTACTCTTCCATCTGTTTGTCTTCTTTCCCCCCTTGGAATGTGTGCTTGATTCTCTCTCTCTTTTCAATTTTCATCTACTGTTTCTCTAACTTCTGCTACAATTTCTTCACCCTTTTTGCTCATTGGTTAATTTTAGCACAAAATATGAGAGACAATGATTTAAAAGTTAAAAGAATTCTTTGATCATTTATATGCAATTAAAACGGCTAGAATTTGAATTTTATGGGTTTTAATTCTAAGATAACGACATTACATGTTAGTAGCGTTATTATGTATTTCATATTACATATTTAGTTATTTCTCGTTAGATGTTCGAACAAAGTCTCACATTGGTAGTTGAAACGATTGAGCGCCTACATATAAGATATATGGATCTCTTAATAGTGTGAGACCTTATAGAAAAAAATCGTACGGGTTAACTTAAAACGAACAATATCATATCATGTTAAGAATATTTTCAAATTGGTTTAGCCAAATATATTTGAACTAAAACTACTGAGTTCGCGGCCCAACTCATACCTCACCAAGCTAATTTGAAAAACGAAGAATGTTTGGTTAATTTTTCTATTGGTAATAATTACTAATAATCAGACAATAGATATAAAAGGGTAACGTAAATAAGAGAAAATTAAAGAGACATGTCTTATTATTTTTTCCATAAAGATCTGCAAAAGGCTTCCTTAAGTACTTGAAATGTACTTGGGTACTTTATACAATATTTTTTAATGCACCCGAAATAATTGACCTTTTTACTGATCATGAACTCAAAAGAAATGTAGTAAAATATCCTCTTTCACCCGCAGCAACTTTTGAAAAGTAAACTTTTGGTCCTTTAAAAGTTAATTAAAATGTTGTTGCTCAAGCCATGGCCAAAAAGCTGTTTGATCATCAATTCCACAAAACATGTTGGATAAGCTGCTTTCTTCTTTGACAGTACTACTTTGGTCCATTAATTTCAGATCTGGTCTTGAAACTGAATTAGGGTTCATGTTGAAGAGTTGAGCCACCCCATTATTATTAGGTCTAATTGAGGGTGGAAAAAAGGGTCTGCTTGTAATTGGATGATTCGATAATGGACTGTCAATGGCTGGTGTTCTTGAAATGTCTAACTTGATTTCTGAGCTGTTTTCACTTCTATTACTGCATGATCCTTCTGTTTCCTTGTTCAAATTGATTGATTCTGTTGGTTGATCCCTATTCTTTAGTGCCATTATCTGCACACAATATAAAAAAAGTTTAAATTCTAACATTGTAATCGAAATAGACATACTTCAAATCAGTTACTATAAAGCAATTACATATAAATGATTATGATTAAAAAAAAAAGGAACAGTTCGATGTACAAAATAAGGAGGGTTCGGGGAAGCGTCGCATCCCATAGGGTGTGATGTAGGCAATCTACTCTGATGCAAGAATCAGTGGCTAATTCCACATCTCCTATGATAAGCACATTAATTAATTTGTAACATGATTACAAGTCAATCTAAAGAGAAACATGGGAAAGAAAGATCCTTTGCTGAAAATCATGCACCAAATACATATCATGGTTTTGAAAATACAACTACCAGAGAATTAGAAAGGTCTACTCTTTCACCAAAATAGCATATTCTTCTTGAATTTTTAACAACCAAAAAAAGAAAGAGACATCATTAAAGTGCAACATTATTTTATTTCCTACATAAAAAGAAAAACTTATACTAATTAAATAGTTAGTAGCATTTGATTTTTTTTTGTGGCATACCTCTGCATGAAGTTTTTGGTTCTGAGATTGGAGAGCATCATTTTCAGCTTTGATAGCTTCAAATTGTCTCTTAAGAATCTCATAATCTTTCTCCAATTGCTTGGTTTTCCATCTTGCTCTTCTATTTTGGAACCAAATTGCAATTTGTCTTGGTTGTAAGCCTAGAGCTCTAGCCAGTTGCATTTTTCTCTCAGGTTCAAGTTTGTTTCCCAACTCAAAATTCTTCTCAAGAGTTTTTACTTGTTCCATATTAAGTCTCCTTTTCTTTTCCCCTGCTTGTGAACCATCATCTGACAAATCATCCTCTCCATTATGATTTTCCTCACAGTTATTATTATTTGCCTCCATCCCAGAAAATGACATGGATCTTTTTCCTAGAAATGAAGCAATACCTGTACCAAAACAATATAAGACAACATTTTTGGTTGAAGTTTGAAAAACGAGTATTTAAAGTTGAAATTATATTTAAACATGAATTTTACTTGAATATAAAATTGAGGTTTCGTGAGTAAAAACCATTATTCTACTTGAAATACATACGTTTTTCAACTTCGAATTCTTTATTACAAGATGAAGTTGAAAATAATACACACACAAAAAAAAAAAGAAAAAAAAATTAATGCAAATAATAAATATGTCCAAACACCAACAAAAAGAAAAGTTGAAGATAATGAAAGAAAGAGAAGAAAGTAAACCATGGAAATCTTGAGGTGAACATGAGGGAAGAATGGGAGTGAGAGAAGTTGAAGGTTGATGTTCATCTTCATGAGAAGTCTGTAGCATGAAATTAGCTGGGAAAAAATCCATCTCATGAGTGCAAGTCATAACCTGCAATACTTTTGCCACAAGTCCAAATATGTATGGTTATGATTCATACTTGAGAGGAGCAAAAAAAGAGAGATCAAGTTTCGGTTCAAGAAATGGGGAAAATGTATAGAAATATTAGTAGGAGTATATATATCTCCTTTAGTACGAGGGAGAGACAGAGAGAGAGGTTTAGAAAAAATAAATAAGGGAGTGATGGTTAAGGAGGAGATGAGATGCTTTCTATTCTTAAGATGAAGGGATGGCTTATATACCTTATCAGCTTCAAGAGAACCTTTTTCCTATATTTTATCTAGTTTTGGTTTGCTGTATGTATGCATGGTAGAAAAAGTGTTGGATGTTTCTTTAATTAATATATTCACGCCCTTTTTGTAACAGTCATCCTCTATAACAACATTTCATATAACGTCCATCTTTTTTTTGGAATTAAATTTTTATGTTATGTTATAATATATGTTTTCTAGTAGTTCAATTATAACAATCAAAAAATATCGAAACAAATAAAACTGTTATATAGAGGTTTGATATTATATTTTTTTCCTTTTTAACTTTTTTATCACGTAATTACTCAAGTTAACTTTCAGCACGATCAAGTTATTTTTTCTCATTGATCCCTATTATTTTTTAATTTATTTGGCCAGTTAAGTGACAAAAGTGGGCAGTATGTATCTTTCTGTAATGACAGTTGTCCTTAATGAATTTAAATTTGGAGGGCAACTGATTCTTTGCTAAAGGAGAGAAAATGGGATATATATTATATGGTTTTAGGGGCATGGTGGGTGAGAAAAAAATATTAGCCATAGTAATTCTTAAACTCAATAGTAATGTGTAGAACTTCAAGAAAAGAGACTTGCATGTATTTTAAGTAGTTTATGTTGCTTTACTATTGTCAAAAGAGATTTCTCATGGAAAGAAACAAATGAGTTGGGTGAGTCATACTTATTTTCTTGAGTTCAGTTCCTATATATATACCTTTTTACGTTGTCATGTCACCTAAAATATAATTACAGATAATTACTGCCTAATAACGATGATATTATATACATTGAGAATATGAAATTTTTTTTACAGGTGCACATATATATTTTTTTCTTTTTCTTTTTTCTTGTCTATTTCCTTGGGGTCTTTTTTTTT